>JACJUY010001310.1:51480-71025 GCA_014220935.1 Platorchestia sp. MABIK
CCCTGACACAACACTTCACCCTGCCCTGGCACAACACTTCACCCTACCCTGGCACAACACGTGGAGAACATAATCCACAACAAATGGAAAGAAAATATGGAAAAGCTCTCTCTGCTGATAGCAATTCAGTTCACAGAATTTAAACGATGATAAGCCGCCGTTGCCTAAAATAACCATAGTACTTTGTGAGGTGTCAAGAGAAGAGTCGAGTAGGACTATCGCAGACATCGACGTGACGAGCACAAGCAAAGCTAAAAAGGTAGGTCAATGCCAACCGCTCATGAGGCAACTGAACCATCCTTTACAAGATAAAAATAACTGCGATGTTCAAGCAACTGAAAGTTAATGTCAATGGAAAATTGGCTAAGGTTGGTAAAATCGCTGAACGATGCTGCAATGAGCAGGGGATGAAAGAAATGTGAATTTTTACATAGTGATTTCAAAATCTAATTTCCACAAAACCTACATCCCAAAAAGAATTGAATCTTAAAACAAAAGAAGAAATAGATTTTGTTTATTTATTTTCACTTTCAATTTTACTTTGACATGTGCGAAATTAATCCCACAAATTAATAAACGGAGCTGTGTTATAGCTCCGCCTCTAAAATTCAAGGAACAAAACCATGAAGCCAGAAAATATACGAAAGAGTAACGAAGACGTTCTCATAATATCGGAGGACATAAATGAAAAAAGGAAGAATGAAAAATCTACACACTGAGCAAAGATTAAAAAAATAATTTTGTACTAACGAATCACAAATATTGCTTTTGAAATCTATGGACGTCGAATTTGTCTTCGTGCTGCTCGCAGACCCGCTCAGTCACTGCAAATAAGCATGACTTGCAACAAGCGCACCTGGTTGGCAGGAGCGAAAGAAAGACCCGTTGTGACAAACAGCCAATGATGAGCAAGCCAACAGCACCCACACCCGAACTTTGATCCTCGTAAATGTGAGCACAACCGTCTGACTACTTTGAAAAAGCCGCGACGAAAAAAGGAAAAAACAATTTCAACTTGAAATATACACTCCGAAAACGAATTGGAAAAAATTTCGGGCGCACAATCAGTCTAACATAAACGGGTAAAAAGAATAATTTCTTTTAATTCAGGCTTAAAGCTTCAGGACAATAAAAAGCATCAAGATTACTGCATTTAACAAAAAACACAATACCAATAATCAATGTAACATGTACGAGTGTACAATGAATAATTTCCTTGAATTCAAGCTGAAAGCTTCAGGACAATCAAAAGCATGAGCATGACTATATTTAGCATACAGACAGCACAAGATCCTTGGCATCTTCAGGGATCTCCCGTCAATCAATCGCTACTAGCCTCAAACCAACGCGGAAACGACACACATTTTTTGGTCGCCCTGAAACAAGGTCATCTATCGTCTGAAAAAATCCCTCATCATCGCCTTTAATGCAGCACCTGCCTAGCGGACCTTCGCCAAGGCAAGTAATGACCATCGTGTGCCGTAGAGGGCATGCGGTGACAGCGTTACGACATTGCCAAAGGTCACAAGCACGGAAACTAAGGTCGACAAGAAACAACTCCATCAAAACGCTGTTATGTAAAGACTATAAGGAAAACACGGAACTACTCGGAACAAAGTGGACAAGGATGTGGCTGTAGTACCCAAGCAAGCAATACAGGAACTTTCACATGAATACGAGAGGTCAACGGCCACTTAGAAAAACTGCTGCCTTGTGTATCTATGTAATTAGGAATACATACTGTGACCCTAGTCTTAAAGGTGGCATTTCTGGAGTTTGAACAGCAGGAGTAAGCCTGAACAGCATGTAAATAAATATTTTCAAAGTACGCAGCTAATGTAAAAGTTGCACTATCGTATGAAATGACAGAACACACTCGCCTCTAAACGCAAATTTATTCATAATTTGGACAAGGATAACATAACCCCAGCAAATACGATCCTGCTTTATGATCTACGAAAGATGCTGCCAGATGAAGGGAAAATTTTTTAAAAATAAAGCGTACTCTGATAGCAGTGGGTTTAAAATACAACCAGGAGAACGACCTCACTTTTTTATTTCTTCAACTACTCAACTTTTAGTGGGTGCAGATGCTCTCAATTTCTTCGATCTAAAAAAGCCCTCAACGTCAGTTTTTCCTGCTAGTACAAAATATTTTTCAGCTGCAAAAACTGTGAAGCTCCAGCATGACCATGACTGGCTACTTTTGGACATGCTGTCTGCAGTGTCGAAATGAAAAGCCTACTTTCGGAGAAAGAGTGTAGGTGAAGAAGAATATTTCCACTCGAGATGCTTGATTTCTGATAGTTTTCAGCTCTGCCAGAGGCGTCTTTGATTCTCCGTGGTGCTCACTTAGTAAAAGCGAGATGACTAAAGTGGCGGGTGGACACTATAGTCGCTATCAGTCGTAGGTAACGAGTAAAATCAGAAAAAAACATGAAGCTAATTCAACGTAAATCATTTCATCCAAAAATAAATACCATAGCTGAATGCAAACGATAGAAAGAACAATTTTTTTCCGTTCGCCATTGAGAAAATCATTCCCGAAAACAGAAACCAGGATTCAGTTGGACGTGATAGATGTGATACACTTCAGGTGAAGAACACAGCATAACACTAAATTAAGCAATTTTTATTCAAATAATAGAACTGAGGTATGATGCCCATTATTTTAGAGGTTCTTAAAAAAATTAACTCACTCTCAGAAAAGAAATACGAGAGTTGAACTCATTTGATCTGAGATGTTCAGGTTACAGAGAAGCTGATATTTCTCTGCTTCGTTGCTTATCTAAGTCAAAGAAGAGCAAATTTTTGAAGTCCTTTGAGATTTCACGAAGCGTTTTCTCCGGTAACACAAAACCACAGGAGTATTTTGCTCAGACTCCAGACGATATTATTCCTAATGAACGACACCTTCTTTAGGTCTAAGTAGGATTAGCTACAAAAAATGCATCACTTCATATTCCTCCTAGATACTTCCATCTTCAAAAGAATTACATCACCGACAGGAATAGCTTTTCTCAGTTTTCCGGCTTTCAGGCTCTAGCTGTTAATCGTATAGATAGCCAGGTCTGAGAGCTTGCAAGAGAATAGTTTTTGCAACGTTTCTTTTGATAGAAATAATTTCGAACACGACGTAAGCTGACACAACTCTCATTCATGCACACGCTAGCTCTGCGACACTAGAATACACCAAGCAAATTAAATGAATTTGAGCTGCCTTAAACACAACAAAAGAGTCCTCAAGAAAGGAAAGAGGAAGGCACTGTTTGGAACGGCGTTAAAGAACGAAGGTGCGCAAAAGAGTATCCCCACATCCTGTGCATAGAAACAGCAAGATTGAAAACACTTCATGTAACAAGATAGAAGTTAAAGAAAGAAGTAATAGCTGTGTAAATGAAGAACAGCGGTGACCTTCAAATGGACGGTCGGTAAAAAACTTTCAGCAGAAGGAAGGTCACAGAGCCTTACATTTTTCCCTGGAAGCGCCAATGCTTTTAAATACCATGGTTGTATCTCCTCAGAAAAGATTGCAAGAAAGCTAGTAGCTATCACACAATGCAGAACATCAAAACTACATGGAATCTTCCTTCCAAAAACTACTCAGCAAGACAAACTTGAGTTACATTGTTTCTTGGCCAGCTATATACTTTATTCATAACTCTGAAATTTTAATGAGCAAAAAGACAATTGGTAGAAGAAACATGAATTCCCCATAGGATTCATTCTAAATTGCGTATTAATTACAAATCCGATGGGACCCTTGTTATGGGAGGTACAATCAGCCATACGATTTAATTCAAGATTAGATTAGAAATTAGTTCAAGCCCCCTACCCACAACAAAGGTGATCCAGAGGAAGGAGGAAAGCACCATTTAGTGTGGACTCGAGGGAATGCGGAATCTATACACGAGATACATAGAAACAGTAAGTTGCGAAAGAAGTTTACGAAACAAGATAAAAGTTGAAGAGTAAAGTAGTAGATGCAAAAAAGCATGACAGCAGTGGATCGAAAAAGAGACCCACTTGCACACACAGGCCTCTACATGCGTCGCTAACTTCGCTACTGACGAACAATATTACTTACAGCATTCCATCCCAGATATTATGACGAGCACAGACACCAACAAAATGTTTCCAAACGGCGGTCCATATCCTCGTATCAAACAAAGAAGTTCGGTTCGGAATCTTAACACGTTTCCTACGATGGGACCCTCTGGTGATCACAGAGGGGATTTTCATAATGCTGCTGACCGACCTGCAGTCAATAACTCAATTTTCTTTATTATTTAATGAAAAACTAAGTGAACGCACCATGTATTTAATATTCGTTATTTTCACAATTGATCTCTAAAATTAACTGTAATTTAAGTTGAATTTTGAACTTCAGTTTAACCAGCTTCAGTTAACGTGTTAACTACAGGTGAGAAGTGCGAAGGTCCTTAGGCTCATTACCGGACACTGGCCTTCTCGCAGCCCTGAGCAACAGTCCACAAAGGGGGACTGGCGACAAACAAGAAACGCCCGAAGTGTATACAGAATACAGAGTGAACTTGACAGTACGGTTATGTAGATAATATTGTGACATCATATGCGTCTCCTAAATCAGAATTAATATCCCAAGTTATATGATGGAGTCCGTAGAAACGTAGTGCTCAAATTTAACCGTCAATGCCATATTCAAACACACCTTCATTAGCAAGTGGGGCATGTAATACTATCTATAAACTCATTCGGGTTCATCTATCACACATGGCATTTCACGGAGCACAATTTTTTGATTCGCTAGTTAACTTCGTACTGCACTGTGGTGACAGCAAATGTTAATACCAGTGACATCACGATTCGCTAGTTAACTTTGAACCGCACTGTTGAGATAGCGCAAGTCAATACCAATGACGTCACGATTCGCTATTGAACTTGATTCGCTAGTTAACTTTGTACCGCAGTGTGGTAGCGCAAGTTAATACCAGTGACGTCACGATTCGCTAGGTAACTTTAAAGCGCAGTGTGGTGACGGCATAAGTTAATACCAATGACGTCACGATTTTTGAAGTTTTCGCGTCGTGTCCATCTGGCATCTGAACGTCCCTTCAGAACACCAGGATTCGATGATTAGATTAGATTATTATTTATTTTAAGCCTCCCTATCCTCAACAAATGAGATCCAAAGAGAGGAAGGAAGAAGGCTCCATTTCGTATGGAGTTAAGGGAACGTGGAATCTATGCAGTAAGGGCATAGAAACAGTAAGATGAGAAAGAAGTTCATGAAACAAGATCAAAGTTGAAGAAAAAAGTAGGTGTTGAAAAAACAGAACAGCAGAGAACCGAAAAAAAGTTGGTCAGTAACAAAACAAAAACCTATGTTATTTTAACAAAAAGGAAGCCTACCTAACCTTTAGCTCGGACCCTCACATTGTCCCTCTGGGAGCGCTAATTCCCATAGATACAATAGTTATATACCCCTGAGGGGCCGAGATTCGACGAGCACGAAGATTAGAATAGATTATAAGTTTGAGCCTCCCTGACAACAATATAGTTGTTCCAAGGAGAGGAAGGAATAAGGAACCATTTAGTGTAGAGTCAAGGAAATGGAGAATCTAAGCACACATAAGATATTGTCTCACACAAGATGCCCCGCGCATAAAACAGTAAGTTAAAAGCATGTTCATGTATCAAGGCAAGATAGAAGCTGAAGAAAAAAGCAATAAGTGCTCAAAAACAGGACACCGGAGAACCGAAAAAGATGGCCCGTAACAGAACTAAAATCCTATTCTATTTTAAAAACAAAAAGACCTACCTTACCTCTAGGTCGGGGGCCGAGCACGAATCAATGCAAAATTAGGTAACGAGGTCCCCTAACGTTCGCTTCCTTGTTAAACAATGCATTGTATGGGTGCGTCAAGCCTAAAATCTGGGAGTCTGACCTGGTCATCTTAGAAACCCATGCTGCTCCAAAGCTAATAAGCCCCCAACATGGTTTCCCTCTGGAAGCAATGTCAACACTTGGTACTTTCACTGCTGTGAGGGTATTCAACACGTAGACTGCGATACGACCCACCGGTGGGTCGTGCTTAGGTTTTTCCTGCTGCGAAACGATTCATCGATGGGTCGTTTGAAAAAGTCTAACAGTCTTATTTGAATCAATAGTATTTAATGGTCCCAGTTAACGTTTAGTATTTATAAATTTGCTTGTCACTTTTTCACTTTGAATTTGAGTTGAATGTTGAACTTCAGTTTAACCTATCGCAGTCAACGTGTTAAAGCAAGATTCATTCTGCACCCCTTATTTGGGCGAGTCTTCTTCAAGCGCGCGTCGCATTGGAATCTGTGTCTCGTCCAATAACACGTCTGGGAATTTTAACTTGCGGAACTCACGCAGGAAATATTCAAACTCAAAAATCACACGAAAAAGAAGCTTGTTACTTAAAGGACACGTTGGTAATGGTAACTTGTGCTTCTCGCTAAGAGAATATTTTCGGTGAGGGGGAAAGAATAACGACTCCGTTTAAACATTGAGAAACATTTTTCGGAATGACAACAAGAAGTAAAAAGAATGCATGCGTTCGACACACATGGCACATGCGCACCATGTTTGTAGAAACATCGTTAATTTCGCCATTTTAAACGATTTCGCCATCGTTAATTTCGCCATTCCGACATCGTTAATTTCGCCAGTTGAGATCACGCAAGAAAACTAATAGATTGAAAAATCCAGACAACATGGTAGATAGGGCAGGAAATGAACTGAAATTAATTTGTCTTATGCGACTGTATTATCCGAAAAATGACATTGACCGTTTGCTGTTCCATTAGATTATCAGTTAGTTTAAGCCTCCCTATCCTCAACAAATGAGATCCAAAGAGAGGAAGGAAGAAGGCACCATTTAGTTTGGAGTTAAGGGAACGAGGAATCTATGCAGAAAGGGCATAGAAACAGTAAGATGAGAAAGAAGTTCATGAAACAAGATCAAAGTTGAAGGAGAAAGTAGTAGGTGTTGAAAAAATAGGACAGCAGTGAACCGAAACAAAGTGGGTCCGTAACAAAACAAAAACCTATGTTATTTTAACAAAAGGAAAGCCTACCTAACCATCGTCCCCCTGAGAGCGCTAATTCCCATAGAGACAATAGCTGTATCCCCCTGAGGGGATTTTGCTGTTCCATTATAAGAAACATTAATATAAAAGAAAAAGTTTTCTATTCCAGAAAAGAAAAAGATCACAATAATACCACAGCAATGTACCTTCCCTAGCACGAAAAATATAATGTATAAACTAATTACGGTGCTATTAGGTTATTTTTATGAGCACGTAAAAGCGTACCACTTCGATATTTTCATTTAGGCTTGTTCAATATACTTTATGCCATACCATGTATACCACAGCAATGAATCTTCCCCAGTACGGAAAATATAATAATAAAAACTAATTACTGAGCTACTGATTAGTATTAGTACATACAAACGTACCAATTCGGTATTTTTATTCTGGTTAGTCCAAGTTGCTCAACGCAACTTGGACAGACCACGCGGTGCCGGAGTTGCACTCAAGCAACGCGTCGGTGACGGACGAGGTCATCAAGAAACTCCTTTCCGCGACCGACGAAAGCGTCACGGACTAAAAATAGAAGCGAATTATTTGAATAAATTCACTCCGTTGGTGACGTCAGTTGGGGAGTCACGCCGCACCAGCAGCAGGCATTTCCTGGCACACAAGGCCTGCCAGCCAGACAGGGATCCAGCGGTCCGTTCCGAGAAACTCAGGTTTTGCGATCGCCACCAAATTCAAACTCACCCTCACCACACATCAGCGCTTTCGTGCCGCGCTTCTCGGCTGCTCTGCCATTACTGTGAAGGCATTCCAAGAACGCTCAATGTTCCTTTTATGGGATTATTTCCTAGTAATTCATATCTTAGCAGCTTTTTAGGCTTATTTTAGCAAGCGCGCTTGCAGCCAGCCATTCCTTGACAGTCATTGTTGCATCAATGGCTGTGACAACTTGAGATGTATAGATCATTCCATCAATGAATCCACTTATCAAAGCTTCAGATTTATGTATGCCATGAACGCAGGCTGACGTATTGTATGACTTATTCCTTACAGTGAAATGATTGTGCTTGATCAGCTAGGGTTACCAGCTTGACCTTCTTTAACAGGACTCTTTCAGTTCAGCATCTTCACGAATAGAATTTAGCCACAAAAATCACTCAACATTTGGAAGCCCCGCCAGTTGGTCAGATGGTATTTAGGTAGACGGACTTTATTTGAAAGAACGTTGAATTAACAGTTCTGTACAGAAAGAATCAATTTAGCAACGCTTAACCAAGCTGAGCATCAAAAACAGTCAGTTCTTCTTTCCCGGTCAGTGCTTGAATTAATGGTTTCAATGTGAATGAAATAAATCAGGAGATGAATAGAACCATCAGGCTGAGCTTTTGATGAATTTCCATGTTTTGCAATGCACTCTTAAGCACTGCAGAATTTATTTCCTACAATGAAATGTCTAAAAATATGGAGTAAGACAGTTTATCAAAGAATCGGACTGGAAGAGCTCAAGTGGAAAAATTTGATATGTCAAAGAACGAATGCAAGTTTATAACTTTAACTCGTATCCTAAATGCTCGTACAGATGAATATTGTACGCTAATATCATCCACTTGCACAAGTAAAATTTGAGTGACTTGAAATTTTAGTGGACTACTTCATCGTGAAAATGGTGAAAAACATTTTACTTTGATATGTATCGCGAGAGATATCACCATTGATAAATAACTTGCAAATTTTAACGCCGTTTTCTACAATACGTGGTTGAATTTTCATACCGTGTAGCTCATTTTAATATCTTCACAGTAAACTACCATGAACAACTTCCATCATAATTTTTTAAAGTCTAAAAATTCTATGTTTCAGCATCGCACTAAATGGCGTGCTGCCACTGAATTGAACATGATTGAAAAAATTAGCTTTTCGTCTCCTCCAACATGTCACAAATGTCACAATTCAATAAAAAGTACAAAAATTTCGTAAGATCAAATCGATCCTTTACGTATTTTCAACGTAAGTATCTTGCTGCAGAATTAACCCTCTAACATCAAAATTTTGTACTCGTATTACCGTCATCACAACTACTATCATTTAACTGGCACCGGCATCAAGTAGTCAAAGATATCAGGATGAGGAGGGAACTGCCCCTCGACAACCAACTTCGAAGAACACATTAGGGCACAAATTTCACAAGGAATGAAATATATTTGAGCTGTTTGTGAAGGTTGATTTTGAAATCCACTTTAACGAAAAAGAATTAAACGTGGTAGTTCAGAAAGCGCAAAATACGAGACGAATACCAGTCTGAATACACCAGTCGTCCGTGAGCAGTGGAGGCTGTCGAGCACGGGGCAACGAGCTGATTAAACGCTCGTGAGCGCAAGAACAAAGCCACACACACGCACACACACGCTCGTACCAACCACAAAGCATCCTCTCCTCCGAGATCCTTTCCTTCGTCTTACGTAACGTATTATACAGGGAGTTCGCAAAAAAATGTATCCACTGACCGACATGGCATATATGATACCGGAAATAATCCGAATCTGTTGAATGGTTCCGGTATTATACATACATCGGTCAGTGGATATTTGTGTGTTTCATGGACACCCTGTATATCAATAAAATTAACCACGAAAGTTGAACTAGCTGCGTAGTAACATAAAATAACGAGACTGATAATAAAACGTTAAGTGCTTTTGCAATTTGTTGATAAAATGGTAGCTCTGACCCTGAGTTGACATGCATCTACGAATTTTCCTGTGCTCATGAATACGGCCCTTTACAATGAAATTTTTGCAGTGCACTACCTAAATTCGAAATTTGAGATAAATGTACAGCTTTTCCAAATTGCACATGCCGCTTTTGAACTCAAATTAGCATTTATAGTCAATGAGCGCAAAGTAAATACTCTATCAGTAAATTTTGTGTCCACTTTTTCCATCTTTTGTCACTCTCATAAAGATACTGAATAACCGTATCTGTGATCCAAGTTTTACCAGTGCACAAGTGCAAGAATGTTTTTATCGCGGGTATTATCAAGAAGATGGATATATTTGTTCGTCCTACACATCTGGAAAATTCACTGAAGAAAAATATTGAATCCCGTCATTTCTGACGGACCGCATACACTAGTGTAAAATAATAAATACCACAAGTGTCCCTGTTAATTTTGAGGGCAATGCCGCCTGCTGCGTGAGATTCACGCTGTCGAGGGAGCTGCGAAGGTGACGCCGAAGTGGAGCGAGATCAACGCTGTTCAAGGCTGAATTTGCTAGCGCCCTTTGCTACATTTCATGCATCTACTGCACTGATAATGCACCGAGGCATGCAGCAAAATACGAGACAAAATCCTGTCCATCAGCCGACATTCGTTCGGTGACGGACTGTTTTACGAGACCCTGACGTTATTGTCGATGAGCCACCAAAACTGAGCAAGAATTGCTAGCCGATTCCTGGTCACTGCACTGCGCTGGTACCTCGTCAAGACGCCATCGAATTAAGGACAAGTCACTGTATACTCTGACACGATATTCTAGAGCAAAGACGTCTTTGAATGATACAAAGTCGTCATGTAATAATGTCACAGTATACTCTTGACAAGTATTGTAAAAGGCATTCGTGAGGCAGCGGGTTGGTTTCTAGACCAGGCCACTAAGTCCGAAAGTCGTCATTTAAGAACAAGTTATAGTATACTCTAACGGTATTCTAAAGCAAAGACATTCGTGAGGCAGCGGATTCGTTTCAAGACCAGGTCACAAAGTCGCCATTTAAGAATAAGCCGAAGTACAATCTGAAACGTTCTAAAGCAAAGGCATTCGTGAGGCAGCGAGAACGTTTCAAGACCAGGTCACAAAGTCGTCAATTGAGAGCCATCCTACCGCCGTATGTACATTACGCACGAGAAGAGCAAACAGAGCGAGACGAACACCAGACATGACGATGATGGTAACTCTAGACTTTAATACCACATCTGCCTGCAGTAACGCTATGAACCCCTCAGCTTAGAATGAGACGGTAAATGAGACAAATTGTAACAAATCAATTTTAAAATTTTAGTCGACTCAAGTTAGACCGAGTAATTTGATGTTTTCTTTTTGAGCGACACCATATAGGCATGTTTTAGATCCAAGCTGGAAATGTTTACGAGCATATGCATTTACTACCAAAATTCATCATTATCTACAGAGTGACCAGCACTTAGTTGAACAAACTTCAACACAAGGTTGAGACTTAAAATGAAGCCTTTTCAAGCAATAACCGTGTAGTTGAAAATGCTCCTTCAAAGTATCACAAGGATTTGAAATTTGCATTAGGTTTTCGAAGTATTCCCTTACATCATGGATCAAAATTTGCTTGTTTACATTGAACACTTCGTTGGCTGCAAACGCACTAACGACAAGACCTCATATGTAGAATTGTTGAAGCCTCCGCAAGGATTCGTGGAACTCCTGGTGTCTTCGATCGCGTCCGGCAATCGTT
Source organism: Platorchestia sp. MABIK (assembly GCA_014220935.1). NCBI lineage: Eukaryota > Metazoa > Arthropoda > Malacostraca > Amphipoda > Talitridae > Platorchestia > Platorchestia sp. MABIK. Next base: position 63,007 of record JACJUY010001310.1, read on the forward strand.
GCACCGGCGTTTGAATGCCTGCATCGCAACAGATGGGCGTCAAGTCGAACATCTTTTGTAAATGCCTAACCTAATTTAAAAATCTGTATATGACAGTTATTCGGTTTCTTGTGTTCATACTAAAATGTTTTCTTGACTTCAACGTTTTATTTCCCTGCCTCTCTCAGAGTACGAATTTTTTTCCAATACCTTTCTAATTTCAAGTCCTTGTCACTTGTTAACGAATATTTATCGAGTAAAAGTGTTTGAGTAGAACCGGCAAAAAACACAGGTTGTTGAGTAGAAAGCGTTTATTTCAACGGTCTCAACCTTATGTCAAAGTTTGTTGAACAAAGTGCCGGGCATCTGTTTATCAAACTTCAGTTGTAAATGGACCACACAGTTGTAAAACCCGAGATAGCGCCTATTTTCCTGGTGAAGACTACGAAATGAGAGTAAACAAATTTCACTCAATAAAACGCGCATCTAAAACTATAAAGATTATACATCACTGATTTCTACACAACACGATTATCTGTGATACGCCATGTCGTATATTTGCAGCGACTGTAGGTGGAAGAGGTGCAGCAGAATGAATCTCACATGGAATAATTGATGTCCACCTATAGCAAGCCAAGTCGCTGTGACCTAGCCGCCTGCATGAATAAATGCCGAGTAAATTGGAAACAAATAATCATAATGAGGGATATCATGTTGCGTAAATTGTATACCAATAATCATAATGAGAGATATTGTGACGGGTAAATTGCGCACAAATAATCATAATGAGGGATATTGTGCAGGGTAAATTGCGTACAAATAATCATAATAAAGGATATTGTGCCGAGTTAATTGAATACAAATAATCATAATGAGGGATATTGTGCCGAGTAAATTGAATACAAATACTCATAATGAGGGATGCTGTGCCGAGTAAATTGCATACGAATAAATATGATGAGGGATATTGTGCCGAGTAAATTAAATACGAATAAATATAATGAGGGACACTGCACGAGCCAGAGCTCCTGTCCCATCATCAATGAGCAAGTCACTCACGGCGCATGACCGCGGCTAAACTTAAGAGAAATCAGCCTCGTGCTGCGGCCGGCGTCAAAAGTGAGGGAGAAAGCCGGCGCACCAAAGAAGTCAGCCAGAGAACGTACTGCCGCTCACGATGTGCATGAGCGCGCACGATTGTGACCATCAAAAAACTAAAGAAAATTTTTCGTCAAATTTAATACATTAATGTGACCATCAAAAACATAATGAAGATTTTTCGGCAAATTTAATACATCACTTAGTCCATCAAGTTCCATTACTGAGGTTGCTTTGATTAGAATGGAGCTACAAAATCTGAAATCTTGATGCTGCTAACGCTTCGAATAGTTCAAAATAATCGGCTAGCAATTTAACTTGCACCAAGGAAAATCGGTAGTAACTTAACATATGTTACTTGAAATCAAAGGACCATTCCTCGTTTTCTGGCCACAGAGAACTGTACTGCTTCGTCATTGTGACAAAAGAAGAGGCTAAAAAAACGCGATTCGTAAGTCAAGGGATCGAGTCACAGAGTTCCCATCAAACTATTATAATGGATTACTAATAATATCGGTAATTATCGACAGCTCGCGCATGAGTTGAGGCTATCATCAGCACACCGCGTGTTGCACTGCTATAAAAAAGAGGGTAAGAAACGCGATTCGCAAGTCAAGGGATCGAATCATCGAGCTCCCACCAATCCACTATAATGGACTGATAATACAATAATATCAATTCATTTTAGGATTTTAATAGATTGACAATATAATATAATGCCAATCCATTTATGGACTTTAATAGATTAATAAAGTAACATAATAATGTCAATCCATTTAAGGACTTTAATAGATTGAAAATAATATCAATCTATTATCAAGAGCTCGCGCATTGTGACTATCCCACCATCAGCACCCGGCGTGCTGCAGACAGGGACAGACAGGGAGGGCTAGGGAGTACAGGTCGGCTCCCAACCGGTTGAGGTGTTCACCCTTCGTCTACGTCATCCTAACGACCTGAGCGAAGAAGGTGGAGTCAAGTCGTCCTTGAGACGACTGGAGAACCTGGAAAACATCGGACCGCATACGGAGGAGTCGCAAATATTGCTTTAGGATGCGGGAATTCCTCCCTAACAGCGGTGATTGATGGCAAGCAACACTAACGTTGACGACGTGGTGTTAGTTTGAATTAGCCCGTGATTGAAAAAAAATTAAATAACGGACTTTAGAAGTAGATCTTCTGGGAGCAGTCTATACTACGGTTTTATTCGCTATACTTCTTACAGTAGCGAACGATCCGTTTTTGAAGTTAACGTGCGTGAATTTGTTCAGGGGTTAGTCCATGAATGTTCGAAAATATTGTTTGCAGTCCACCTTTCAGCAGAAACGGACGATACTTGACCGAATCTGCGCGTCTAAGATGCAGAGAAAATAAAGTAACTCGAAACTCGAGGTCAAGCTCTGACGCTTCAGACCACTGGAGACACTACAACCTGTCCCGTCGAACAGGGTACAAAACCTTAAGTGTTTCCAAAAAACTACCTAGGTGGAATAGGCTGCAGTATTCAAAAACTAAGAAAAATTTAGTGCTGTTCTTCTCGTCAAATTTAGCTTGAGAGAAAATTCAATGCTGCAATGTTATGAATCATTAAATTTTCAGAAAGCTAAATTTGACGTGAAGAACAGCATCAAATTTATTTCCTTGGTGTTAAGCAAACGAACGTGTGATGCTACAGCTGTTCCTGCTCTTGAAAATACTTGGCCAAGCTACAGCATCATATCACCAAAATCGATTACTTTAGAATTCAAATCATGGGACGCTAATTTTCTCCTGTAAGTTAATCCAAAAATCGATACCGATCCCGCTAACTTATGAACGGACGGGCGTCACTACGAGCGAGCAGTTAACGGCGATGACGGAGGCAGAATTTCTCGTGGAAAAGAGTAGGAGGATGAAATTTAAAGGGCGCAGAATACCGGCACGATCGTTCTCTAAGTACAAAAGACAGGGTCAATGATGCCAGGCTGCGCGAGGCCGTTCGAACGCCAGAGGGCACCGCAGTCTCCGCCTCACAGCGGTGGTTGTGCACCAACTTCGCCTGCTCTAAAAACTAGACTCCCAGCACAAAGACTTGAAAATTAAGTTGACGAAATTTCTCCTGTACATAAAATCTTCACGAAATTCAGGAAGTTGGAAAACGTGTCATGATGCAGCGAAACATTCTGTGCGACGGGAAGAATGACTTCGTTTGAATGTTTCAGAGGAGGTTTATAAATGTTGTTCGTCTTCACGCCACTGCCAATCCAGACAGTTCCCGTTTGTTGAAAATGTTATCGTGAATCAAGGATTATGATTTGAAAATATTTTCAACACGAACCGTGATAAAAATTTTCAATAATTTCTTAGGGAGTAGCTAATAGATAAAATAGATTGTAAAATATTTACAATCAACCGTTGAAAAATACGGGCACACTAATTACTTTATTTGATGTGTAACAGTAATAATCGATCTAATGAACATATCTTTCTTCTTAGAACAGAAAATTAATTCCCACTTCCAAAAATGACAAAATTAGATCATGGAGATAAGTTCTACCTTACGAAGCCCCGTTTACTGCTATTGCACTCCTCAGCATGAGCAGGAAAACGTGATAACGATAGAAATAGCTAAAAATAATTTCAGTAATGACCTTACCAAAGTTTAAGCACTTTAAATATTGAAAGTTTGTCGAAGTCGAGGGGTTCAAAAACTCGTTTTATTCTGTATTTACGTTGAGGAAACGAAAACTAGAATCTTAGTCAAGAAGTGAGCTTTTCAAGACGTAGGTTTCGTAAAAAAAATACAACGTGCATCCTTTTTCCATTCATTTTTAGTCACAACGTTGCAGTTGGAAGTCCGAACAAAGTACTCGATCTTATAGCGAAAAATTTTGAGAAAAAATTTTAATTCAAGCCATTCAAATTAGAACGAAATGCCCCAGAAAGTTACGAACGCTTCTCCATTAACTTAGATGATATTGAGGCGTCTGTAAATTAAAATAAAAATTAAACCTTTCATTCAGTTTCCACGTGATAAAACGAAAAATCAACAATACTTTTCTAGTCAATATTCAATCAACAAATTCGAAACATTTACTATAGGTACGATAGCCTTGCCACAAAAATCAAGCACCAGTTTCATTACCTCAATAACGAAGCATAATCGTAGGGTGCGGAACGCTCGACTATTCGCTAGGATAAAAAAATGAGCAAAATAAACCCTAGCCGAGGTCTTGAAACTAACAGTCGCTCCTCTCGAATCCAAGCTTTAAGACTACCATGGTCGGTCAAATAATAACAGCTCCAGTTGTTCAGCTGTTCCAACACCGTTATTTCCGTTTACGAGTATGATGACCTGATTGCACCTTCACAGCATTCACCGAAACGCAGAAAGAATTCAAAACATTGATGGTTTTAATTCCTCAATTCTGCGTAGCAAGCACCAAGAAGTACTTTTCTCCAACACCAAGCTAAAAATAAAAAAAAAAGATAAATAAGTTAGTTTAAGCCTCCCTAACTGCAACAAAGGCATTCTAAAGAAAAGATATGAAGGCACTATTTACTATAGAGTTAAGGAAACGTGAAATCTATGCACATGGCGTGTTTCCACACAAGATCTTCTGCGCATAGAACCAGTCAGCTAAGAAGAAGGGCTACGAAACAAGATCGAAAAATGGTGCTCCTTAAACAGAACAAGAATTTAATTTCAACCTAATGAAGGTTTACTTTATTCTCAGCTCAGGACCTCCAATATTCGCCATGGGAGCTCCAATTCTCCTAGGTACAAAAGTCGTCTCCCATTAGAGAAAAAATATGAAAATAACAACGCCCAGAAGAAAAGAAGAAAACCCATGGCAGCTTCACAGCTTGCAGCAATTCCCATATGTCCGATAGCTGTATCTGCTTAGGGTAAAATATAAAAAACAATGCTCAGACGAAATGAAGAAAACCAATTTAAGCTTCACAGCTTGCAACACGGATGCAACCACCAAAATAAAAAGAACAAAGACTGGCCATTGGCACCACAGGACAGCGGCCAGCTCAGCTGGCTGGCGGACCGCGGCTGAGGGTGAAAGGCGGCCGCTTCTGGCCCGCCGTGCTGTGCCTCCAGCTGCTGCACCGCAGCACGCCTCGGGCGCTCAGTATTACGGGGCAGAGCAGAGCTCAGCATTACAGGGCAGGGCAGAGCAGAGCTCAGCATTACAGGGCAGGGCAGAGCAGAGCTCAGCATTACAGGGCAGGGCAGAGCTCAGCATTACAGGGCAGGGCAGAGCTCAGCATTAGAGGGTAGGGCAGAGCAGAGCTCAGCATTAGAGGGTAGGGAGGCCATCAGAAACGACGAAGAAGTCGAGCCTCTTGACATCATCGAAGTCTTTCCAGGACTCAGCCGAAAAAAAGGCTAGAGAATGGCCCGTGAATTGCAGAAGCTCCCGGGGACTTCCCGATCACGGTTGCTACACCGCTGGAGCACCGGCTCGTGATGGCGCTCAAACTTTGCTGATGCGTGGGACAACACGAAGATGGGAACGCACAATACTAGCATCTACAATACACCGTCATGAATTCATCATACAGAAAGCATGGAAATGAAATATTGAATGTTGCAAATTCTAAAGTCTGTAGTGGGTAAAGGATCTTTAGATTAGCTTTAGCTATGCAGGAAAAAATGGGAAATGATTGAAAAATGACAGGTGTGACAAAATGTTTGACGAGGTTTTCTAGGCCGCAAGGTTCCAGTCAGTAAGCGTTCCTACTTCTGCGTTCAATAAAAACTTGCAAAACCAATGCCAAAACGTGAGAATGTACCTACCATGCAGCCAAGTTGATGACTTGAATAGAACAAGAGTGTACTGTAACACTCTCTTTCGTACGAGAAAATCACTGTTATTAGGATTACGTTCTTTGGCTCGGTCGAACCCAGACTATAGCTGATGTATTAGAATGTGTATGTACCAAGACCTAAGAAAAAAGAGCGTTCTCGGTATGAGGGGTGCTCATTAGTCTCGATACCCTCCATGTCCGTTTTCGCCAGTGAGAGAATTATTTCCCGCTAACAGAAAGACGAAAGCCGTCTCGCAATCAGAATATCGACTTTCTCTCCGCTTGAAGAAAGAATCACGCCGATTCCCTCCGAGGAGCATTATTGAAAACGTATAATGCTCGTATAAACGTATCTATGAACCCCCAACTTACAATAAAAATCAAACGTTGACTGAATGGGCGCCAGCATCCAAACCCTAGAAAGCCCTACATTGAGTGCCCAGTCACCGATGCATGCACCCTGTGTCTGGCTTGTGGTCAATATTGACCATCTCTTTCGAAGGATGTCCAGGCAAACAAAAGTTCTTCCTTCCGTTGACTTGCCCAACACGTCATCATGAGGACACTGTATTTAAGAGATGGGTTTATGAGCTACGTGATCGCCGCCTCTTCGACTGAGGAGGATTTGTTTTATCCTTACAAGAATAATGCAACTGAAACGCACGACCGGACTAGGGAAGAGTGAAATAGTGAAACATTGCGTTATTTTGGCGTGTTTGTTCAACAAATACTGAAGGGAAGAAACATGAGTACGCGAAATTTCTGAAATTCAGCAAAAAAATACTAAAAAGAATAAAAGTAGGCGATAACGCAGTTCATCGCAAGATTTTGAACTCGTAAACGAATAAGTCGTAGTAGACGAACCTAAAACAAATACATTTTTCATTTATTCAACTAGAGCAGAAGCCACATATTTAACATTTAGTCTCCCTATTGCATAGAAAACTTCATGTGAAATTCCTTGTTATTCCTTTGAAATGAAACATAACTATAACTGCAATGGTTTAAATTTTCATTAAGATTATTCGATTTAGCACTATTGTCTCATTCCAATGCGTCAACTCTAATGAACCCAATCCATTTTAATCTACTGATGCACCATGACGGTTGATGGAGTTCCACGACAGAAACTTTGATCCTCGCACACAATTTCTAATTACTCCGTTCAAACTTTAGTTCTCTTGCTTATCTACAGCTAGTACAGTACCGCGTGGAAGATCTTTAGATTCCATGTTAGTTTAAGCCTCCTTAACTGCAACAAAGGAGTTTCAAAAAGAAGAAGAAAAAGAAGGAAGGCACTATTTAGTATTGACTAGAGTGAACGCGGAATCTATGCCCAAGTTGCATGGAAACGGTAAGTTGAGAAAGAACGTCATGAAACAAGATTAAAGTTGAATAAGACGGCAGTATGTAGGTACTGAAAAACAGGACAGCAGTGAATAAAAAGAGATGGTCTGTGACAAAGAAAAACGTCTAATTTAACAAAAGGAAGGCTAACCTACCTAACTCATCTCAGGACCACACACATTCCCCCTTGGAGCGCTAATTTCCATAGATACAAAAGTTGTATCCCCGTGAGGAGAGAGAGAGAGCTCAGCTTACGAAGATATTTCCGTAGAAGTTTCACAATTTTTTTGAAGAAAATTAAGGGATTGAAGGTAGGAAACACAAACGCTAAACAAAGAAGAATATCTCTGAAAACCCTGACGGTCTCTACGGTATCCAAGTTCCAAAGCAGCAGGCACGTTCCTTGTACATTCTCCAATGCGTTCTCTTTGATCATGTATCTATTACGAGAATTTTAATACGAATATGGAAATAATACATGGAGAGGATTCTACAGAATTCTAATATGAACATGAAGAGAATATTAGACCCGCAGTTAAGGCTCAACTACAAAGAAATGAATATAGGGTAAGATTTCGACTTGTGAAACGACAAATAATACACAAATGTTTTCAGCCTTGTTGCCAGGGACTCTTTACTGTCTAGCGACAAGACGAGTCATGTGAGTTACATTAGATAAATCAAATGATTCATAATAGTTTAAGCCTTCTATCCAGAACCAAGGTGGTCTAAAGATGGAGCCACCGTTTAGTATTTAGTAGTTAAGGCAAGGTGGAAAGGTCATCATTTAGTATG
>JACJUY010001310.1:78247-151787 GCA_014220935.1 Platorchestia sp. MABIK
CATGGTACATGTAGCATATCTTGACAGCGTAACCTGTTTTAGATCTATTTTGTATTAGTTATTTTCAATCCTACCGCTTGACTACCAGTCGTAATAGTTTTAATTAGGCAGTTTTCCGTTCTACTGTTGCGGCACCGTGTGTTCGAGATCTTATTTTACACGACCAGGATTACGTTCTTTTGTGAATCATTTCAATAAGGCATTTAGAGTCCGCTAAAATAGATTGAAAACCCACTGCAAAAAGGCTGCTAGTATTCCAGCAGCAAAACGACCCATTAATGGGTCGTTTGAAAAATTTTAACAATCACTTCAAATTAATGGTATTTAAAGGACCTAGTCAATGTTTAATATTTCTAATATTATTTCCAACTTTTGACTTCAAATTTGAGCTGAATATTGAAGTTCAGTTTAACCCATCGCAGTGAACACGATATATAAGCCAGCGTATCGCTCGCCTCGCGCAACCCCTCGTGTGGTGGCACCGGCCAAGCCTCCGAGCAGCGACCAACCACCAGAAGCACCGGAAATGAGCTCGGTCAACACGTGACGTCATTACCAGTATGATATCCGCCCTTTATTTCTCCACCAACTGATGTCCTTCCTTCAATCTCACCCAAACTAAAGTTGGACGCACAGTGGACACTTATAAGACAACTCTAGAATAAGAGAGTAAATCGTTGAAAAATAAAACCTCTCTTCGTTTGCACTCATAAATAGTTATTAAATTGAATGTTTAATCACCACGAAAAGATTTTTCCTTGTAAATTTTAACATAGATCACCTGAACAGATTATAGATTATAAGTTACTTTGTACTTGATCAATCGCTACAAAGGCGTTCCAAAGGGAGAAAGGATGAAGGCACCATTTAGTACGGTGTTTAGGAAGCGAGGAATCTACGCACAAGGTGTATAAAAACAGTATGCTAGGAAAAAAGTTCATGAAATAAGATAAAAATTGAAGAAAATAGGTCCTGAAAAAATGGACAGCAGTAAACCGAAAAAATCTGGTCCGTAACAAAACAAAAACCTCTTCTACTTCAACAAAAAGACCTACCTAACCTTCAGCTCAGGACCTCGCATAATCCCCCGGGGAGCGCTAATTCCTATAGATACAATAGTTGTATCCCCCTGAGGGGGTGTCCGATATTACAGCCTAGTGATTACCTTCTGTCACTCATCAGTGTATCCACCTGCCATGTTCTTATTTCCCCTCTAATTATAAATTTTGCTAGAAATTATCTAGAACAATCATCACTTAACAGAAAATATTGAATTCATGGGTACTTGAAACTCAATTGTCTTTGTCGGAGTTGGCGAAGGTTATGATAAATTGATGAACGATTATCCTGAGGATGTTTTCGTGTATTACACCTTCTTGTACTTGAACAAAAGTTTTATCTAAAAGACACGACATTAATGATTCACATGTGATTACGACGCAGAATTTAAGCAATATTCCGGAAAATTCTAGATGTCAAAAACGTAACTCTCGTACCCTGCTGAGGCAATGACGTTTGTAGTGCGTGAAGGCCGTGAGAATGAAACCGAGAGTGCAAAAACAAAGAACTGTAGCATTCAACTCACCGCAATTCTCTAACTGGACTTAAATTGTTGCATAAAATTTTAGAAATTGTGATAGATACAAATTTAATTTGATATTTGCTCAGTTCAAGCCTTTTCAAGCACAGCAAAGGTGCTACCCAGAGAGGAAGGAACCTTCAAGGAAATGAATTGATGCACAAGGTGTCTCTCCACACCCCAAACTCAGGAGCGGCAAGGTTTAAAGAATTGTATGGAACAAAATAAAAGTTCATTGTGAAAAAAGTGAAAAACATGGACGGCATTAAACGCAAAAAAGATTTTTCAAACAAAACAAAAACTTTAATACTTCAACAAAAAAAAAGGCCTACTACTAATAGCCATCAACACGGGACATCACATATTTCCTTGTGAGTGGCTTTCTCCTACCAAATGCTCATAACGGAAACTTGAATGATCTACTTATTTAACGCATAATTTGAGTCTAGCCATGAGCAAAACGAAGCGTTATTTATTCAAGTTTTCAAAAGTGTCCTAAAGCTCGCCATCCTCCTGCGAAGGGGATGAAAAGAAGCGTCTCCAATAATAACAGAAACGACCACAAAGCAGAATCGGTTTTTACTCTACAGCGCTCGATGATTTACGGACACGCAGTATCACGTTCATGCGCAACTTACAAATGTTTTGACGCAAATTACGCAAATTAGAACCAAACAAAACCCTCATCAGGATTCGCAGCAATACCAGAGCTGCGTGTGACGAGCTTGCGAGATGGCATCTCTGAGATGCCACTCTCCGCAGCTGTTACAGGGCACTGCACACTCTACTTAAAATACTGCACGTGCATGGGGCCGACGTAAAATTGTTAAAGCGGAAGTTACTCTAATTTTTCTTACAAATTGATTAGATTAGATGTTAGTTTAAGCCTCCCTAACCGCTAGAAAAAAAAGCGTTTCGAAGAGAGAAAGGAGGAAGGCATCATTTAGTCAGGAGATAAGGGAACGCGGAATCTATGCACAAGGTGCATGGAAAGAGTAAGTTAAGAAAGAAGTTAATGAAACAAGATTAAAGTTAAAGAAGAATGTTGTATGTGCTGAAAAAAATACACCAGCGAACTGAAAAAAGATGGTCCATAACATAACAAAAAACATTTTATTTAAACAAAAAGAAAGCCTACTTAATTCTCAGCCCGGGACCTCACGTTTCCCCCCTGGGAGTGCAAAATCCCATGGACACAATAATTGTATCCTCCTGAGGGGCCTATATTTCCAAGACACGAGAGCTATAAATAAAGTCACACGTCGAAGTCAACATGGTGGAGTTCACACGACGAGCAGAAAATATAATCGAACGGTTTTAATTTTGTTCATGTTTTTCTTGCTCAAATATACCGATGGAGTTTCTGAGAGAACTGCGAAGAAAAATATATATATTATTTAGAAATAATGGACTTTTCTTTAAATAATTTTTTTGTGCTTTTTGTTTATCTAGTAAGTCATCATGCGCTGCATAACACATGTAGCGAACAACGTAAAATTAAAGAAAGAATAAATGCATACATGGATTATTATCCCACAAAGCATCTTTAGTGAATTACTGGCTTACGCGATCCCTGCACGATTCTTTACAGTTTTTATCTAAATACATTAAGTTCAACTTGAATGTATCCATCAGTCTATGAAAGTCAATACACTGTATTCATAATTCCTACTCAGTAAAACCAGTTGATGTTCTAATTAACATTGCATTAGAATTTTCGTATGGTCACCTAAATTGAGTGCTTCAAGATTTCAAATGATAATTAATCAACCCCTCGTAAAATTCAGCAGAAAGAAGAAAATGCATTTACTCAAATACAGATAACTTTACGTTTCATAGCATCAAGGAAAATGAGCTATACTCCAATACAAATGATTCCACACATTTTTGGCATTATTCAGGGTATAAAAGAGCAGTAAATTTGGACCCATACATTGTACACGGTAATATGCTGATGGTCAAACAGGGCCCATCTGTTCCCCGCCACCGCAACACAAACTGGCACTGAACACACGGTCCTAATTGAGAGAGCTGCTACCCTCATTTGCCGGGTGGTGGTGGGAGGGGCCATTGCTACAGGGTGGTCCAATTCGGGGAATTTCGAATACAGTATATCGCCAACACTGAAAGGACTTCAGGGTAAGATACGAGAGTATGGTTGCCCAAGTGAACACTTCGAGCAGGTCAGGAATACGGAACCGTTATGAAATCAAGCTTTCTTGACAACTCATTTTACTGAAAAATTTATCCTCATTATGTCACAAATATGACAAATAATTCATTTTACTGGGCAATTCATTGCACTGAAAAAATTAATCCTCTGTCAGAAATATGAACCGAGACTGACGTGAAATTCTTCGAGTGTGAATTACACAGCAAAAAAGGTTTTCAGGAATTAATTAAAATATTTTCTTTTATTTTAAGCTGTGGGAAAATAACTCCCCTGTTGAGCGTGTTTAGTAAATTCGAAGAATATGCTGAATAAATTCAAATTTTCACCGATAGTTAATTCAATCCTTTCATCATTTGCGGAATACATTTCTATAAAACGAGCTAGAAAACAATTGACGAACATCCACATGCAGAACTGTTAGAAATGACTTTCTATGTACAGGAAAAAGTAAATTACAAAATAAACTTGTAAAAATAATAGAAGACATGGTGGCTGGGACTTTTTTTGCCGTAATGCTTTTAATTAACAAAGCTTTCAAACACAACGAAAGTTGATCAGACTTTACGTTCTAGGAATTCAGATCATTCTGCTGGGATAAGCCTACAATCAGAGTCTGAATTTGTTCTTGCTCGTAAAAAACTGCATCTGACCTGAGCGGCAAAACAAAAAACTTACAAAGATGAATCACTTCTCACACGCTACACATGAACAACATTTTGAAGTAGCATAATGGTCTGTCCATAAATAAAATGTACTGGTGCGTGGATGAAAGTTTTCGCTCGACACAAATTGGTAGTCGATATTGACCAAATGGCACTTGTATAGTGACACCAATCTACCATGGAGCCGCAAATTGTGAGAGAAAAGATTGATTGGAGATTAGAAGTTACTTCAAGCCTCCCTAGATTATGGATTATAAGTCAGTTTCAGTAACCCTAACCACTATAAAGGTGTTCCAATGAGAGGAAGGAGCCATTTAGTATAGAGATGAGAAAACGCGGAATCTACGAGTTTGCACACGGTGTACTAGCACACAAGATCCCCCTGCCAATAGAAACAAGTTAGAAAGGAAGTTTATAAAACATGATAAAAATAGAATGAAAATAGGATAAAAAAGCAACATGTGCTCAAAAACAGGACAAAAGTGAACCCAAAAAAATGGTACCTAACAAAACAAAAACTTGTTCTGTTTCACCAAAAAGAATGCCTATCTAACTCTCAGTTAGAGACCTGATATTTATACCATGAGAGCGCCACTTCGCATCGATAAAATCATCGCATCCCCCAGGGGGATAAACTCTGCTTCAAGCCATTCGAAAATGAACCCCTGGCGATGAAATAGTCGGCACCCAACCCAGCTCTGGCCACAGGCTAAGCTTCCCAAGTTCACAGCCGCAGGGCTGATCTTCAGTTGCCAGATGTCGCCCTGGGCAACAATTACGGCGACATCCGCTGTGAGGGGGAAGACCACAGGTGCATCCTAATCCCTCTGTGTGACCTCTACTTAGGCTGGCAGCAAGTTAAAGTCTATTTTTAATGTAGGCAGAGAGCTATCAATGATCGCGACTTGTTGCAACAACCAAAACTTGAGTTATCACAACAGAAATGTAGACGCTTTTAGAACCTAGCCATAGCGTGTTTCCTCCAAAACAAAGCGAACTTGTTTTCGAACTTATAAAACTCAGTAAAGGTTTTGCTTAACGCCTCTAATACCTTCAAAACTCTGATTGCAGTGTGCCATAGCTAAAAAAGAACAACGCAAGCATCATGGTATGGCGAAATGTGAACCAAAAAGAATTAGTCAAGACGTAACTCCCATAAAGAAGAAACAATTATGAAACGCGCTGTTCTTCTCGCATCTCTTGAATGGGATTAGATAAGCTAGTTCAGGCCTCCCTAACTACAGCAAAGGTGTTCCAAGAGAGGGAAAAGAAACCATTATGTCTCGAATTAGGGGAACGGGAAATCTATGCACAAGGGGAGTCCCCTCATGCTACGCATAGAAACAATAAGACTGAAAAAAGTTTAGGAAACTTGATAAAAGCAGAAGAAAGTAACAGGATCTGAAGAAAAGGACGGCGATGAATCAAAAACTCAGAAAAAACTATTTCAACAATAAGAAAGCTAACCTAGATTTCAGCTCTGGACCTCACATTTTTTCCTCTAGAAGCTCCAATTTTCATTGATACAAGAATTGTATCCTCCTGAATAGTTTTTCAAATGAAATTTACCCTAAAAAGCTTTCATCATCTGGTAACTCTGTCCGGTCGTGAGATGTTCAGCGGTTGTTTTACTAAATTTTACTAGAAAGAAGCCAAAATTTATGTGTTTTGGTTAAAAAATGTAACAAAACCGGCATTGCGGTGTGCAGAGCCAATGCAACAAACTAAGTTTCTGCCACCAATAGTTAAACAATTGAGAAGCGCTTTTCTTGATGCCACTGTCACGCTATGACACTTTCGGTGAACTCACTCGAAATTCTAACTACAGCAATCCTATGGGAAAACGGAATAAGAATCCTTCAAGAATTCTGCAGGAGTTCAAAAATCCTAGATGTTGATCCTTCCTCAATGAAGGAACAAACAGTAACCCTACGGCAACACAGAATTTTTCATGAATTCTGCAGGAGTTCAAAAATCCTACATGTTGATTCTCCCTCAACGAAGGAACCTTTGCTCCTGAGGAGCGCTAGGATTTTCGTATCGTGAGCGTGTCCTCATGAGAAGAAAGCCATTTGTTGTACAAAAAGTTCCCAGACAGCACTGATAAGAGTGTCCATGAATAGAAAAATTTTGTGCGATTATTTGTGATAAATAGAAGTAAATTAATACTTACAACAGGGAATTTGAAAAATTTAATCTCATTTCAAAATAGTTTTAGAGAATCACAACCATTCGTCGGTCAAAAACTTGAAAGCAAGCCGTTTCATCACGAAGAAGCTTCAAGAATTCATGTTTTAACTTGTTAAGTTTAGCGATGCGAGCTTGTGAAAAAAGCTAAAAATAGAAAAAATCAAGCCACACAGTGATCATCTGGAATTCAAAGAAAACAAGATTGAAAAAAATAAGATCAGTACGGTATACTTCATGGCAGAATTCACAATGAACTTATGAAAAGTCCAATCAATGGAAGACGCTCAGCACCATTACGAATCACTATCACAGGTGGTTGCCAACTGTTACCCTCCCACTAAAAGTTTTCGTGGCAATGCGATTTCTTCAGTAGTGCAGCATTCTAATTGCAATTTCCACCTCAATGTCAATTTTTAAAAATCTCGCGAAATCATCACGCGCTAACTTTCCATGAGCTTTCAAAATGATTGCTTGAGAACTCGACTACGCGACGCCTGTGATCTTTTCGAGATCGAGATCGCTACGAACACCAAATATTCAGTAAAAAAACTGCCGAAATATTAATCAGTATGTTTTCAATACAATGCCTCAAAGCATTGAGAGAACCTCAACATGTTAAACATCCCCCATTGTATTAACTTAGCTATCACTCGTCGCGAAAGCGAAAAAATCCAGCATACACTTCGCACGGTATCTAGCTCCAACCTAAGTCAGTTCTTAGTATTGTTGTTGGCTTTAATTTAATAAGAATCTCGGTGTTCGGCTTTCGCCGGCCATAAAAAGTTTTACGACGTGCGTTGGCCAAGAGTTGCAGAACTATGATTTGTAAGAAGATCTAAAAAAACAGACTTGAACAATCGGCAATATTCCAAGAACGATCCAGAAAAGTCACTATTGAAGTATTACTCTCTCCCATCATTATAAATAGTGAACAACATTACTGTGAAAAAAGGTTTTCATCGACACCTAGGTAAATGAATGCAGAAATAAAGTAGCGATGTTGAATCTGATAATTGTAACCCTCACTTATTTAGCGATTCGAGTAGAAAATTCAACTGTTTTCAACACCAGTAAGACTCGCTAAAGAAAAAAGACGAGTAAGTTCTACAACAAAAACTCATCATAAAAATGCGCTTAAAAATCGATGAAAAGTGAAAACTCACACGCTCTAGAAAACCAAAATGAAATCTTTCGGACATCAGACAGTTAGGTCTATACCTGTGAATGCAATGTCAATCACACAGCTGAAACGAGACTATTTGTTCCTAACTTTTATTCTTTGAACCAATGAATTAGATCTCTGAATTTTCTGAAAATATTTGCGTTGCTGGAGAGAGCCTTGTAAGTTCGAGTTAGGTGATGCTATCCAATATTTAATGTGGCTTTAGACACTTTATTGACTTCCTGATTTTGAAAACAAATTAGTGTGTTAAAAATACACAAACATTCGCAACGCTCATGAAAATAACATCGGCACGGGGTGATAAAAATATTAAGCGGTTTCACTTTTCTGTGGCTTTTAATAACCTCGAGAAACTTGTACCTAACTCGAATGAGTAAATTTGTTGTCACTATGTGATTGTCGTTTAAGAACTGCAGAAAGTTGGACGGAACTGGAAAATTTTAGCGTCATTCAAATGACAAGCCTAGAAATGCAGCAATACTACACGGAATTATTTCCTTGAGTCATTTGAACGCTTACTGTTGGAAAATTGTTAAGGTAACCTCGAACTTAATTTACTATATTTTAGATGCTTCATATATTGCAACTGAAGTGCCGCAGGAAACTCCGATAAGTTTACTTGGAAAGCAAAATGCCATCGAAGCTGGGAGATGGCTTACATTTTTGTCCTTAATGTCACATATTATCTTCATCCCACATTTTCGTTACGCTCGTGTTTACTTCAAACGATTATTACAAAACTAATCTAAAGGAGGTGTAAGCGTGTACAAAGGAAGAAAAAGTGAAATTAAAATAAGAATAAACAGTAACAACTAAGACACTCGTACAGGATGACAGTTGCACGATATGTTGGCCTTTCTCAGGGGAGCGAAAGAGAATGACTACAAACAGAGTAGAATGGTATGGCCTGCTCAATTACAAATCGTAACACAGACTCGAGCGATGAATGCTATTTTGACATGGGCAGCTACGGTCACTACTGATACTGATGCGGAGCGTAGTAGCTCCCCAGTACAAACTGGTAAGGACGAGGAAGGGACCATTTAGTATATGTAAACTGTAAAAAACTGGGAATCTATGCACAAGGTGTGTTCCGTACAAGATAAGATACCATAAGCATAGAAACAGCAAGTTAAGAAGCAAGAAAAATATATGAAAAGATGAGACAAAAGAAAAAAAAAAGAAAAGAAAAGACAAAGAAGAAATAGGGCAGAAGGCAAGAAAACCAAGAAAAAAGTGGGCACGAAAGTTAGAAATCCGGAAGCCTTATCTATATCTGAGGTTACCCATCAGTATCTCACCTGTGGACGCCAGCCCCCATAGCATAGGATAAACAAACCTAGCTAAGCTATGCCTAGTGAATATCCTGTGCCTTCTCAGGTTTTGGAGAAGAAAATTGGAATAATAAAACGCCAGCCGCATTAAATGTACGTCATCAGTCATTTCTAGCAATACTCGTGTTCAGTCATTCCCTGAGCAGCCGGTGCCCATGACAATGTTGCATCGTTAATTTAACAACACTAAATGGAGTAAAATAATGAACTCTGTTTTTTCTGTAGTACGGTGTTCGATTTTTAAGACAAAATTCGTTTCATAGAAGATTTTCTCAGTAAAGTATTCTTTAAAATAAATTGATCGCAATAAATTTAATCATCTCAGAACTTACAATAAATTGATCGCAATCAATTTAATCATCTCACAACTCCTCTTTGGAACACCTTTTCAGATACTTGGGAGGCGCTTAAACTGAATCTTAGAATTATTTCTGTTTAGCCAGGTTTTATTTGCAGAAAGCAAAAACCATTTCACTCAAACACTGAAGAAGATGAATCCATACAAAAAGAAATTCTACTTCTAACCCTAGCAGTAAATACAATTTATGAACCAATTACGAACACTTGCAAAAAGTAAAAAATTGTTCACTGTAAACCATGTTGATACCCTTTCAATAGTGAGAGCAACGTAAGATTTTAGGTACAAAACTTAAATTATTATAAAACAAATTTTGAGACTCAGCCGCTTTCCAATCGGACGAAGTCAGAACAATTTGCTGCTACTGAACGTGACCTCGCTTACATGAAACTCGTTACGTTTGATAAAATTGCCTGCTCTTACGTCAAAAAATACAAGTTGTTTACTGCAGTTGCATCAAAATTTAAGGGGAGAGTTTCGTACATGAAACTCGCTTTTGGTCACAAAAATACCTGCTAAGTTCCTTCAGTTTAACACTGAACATCCCGGTCCAAGTAAGAAATTGTCTTACAAAAAAATAGCAATTTCTTATCACACAACTATCATTGCAAAACTTTACGGCATCCCTTTTAGGCTTTAGGTTATTTTGGTCATTGAGTATGTTAAGGATTTAAGGTCATTGAGAAAAATTACGTAAAAATTTCCTTTTTTCATAATTTGACATATACGCCGGAATATTTCTAGCAACTAATCCGTGAACTAGACATGGAAACTAATTTTAATACTTGCAGCAATGAAGTTGGAAAAACAAACGCGGAGTTTTATAAAACAGCAATGGAAGCATAAAATATCTATTAAAAGTTCACTTTTAACATTTCGAGCGAGGAGTATTGACTTCAAAATATAATTCAGAACGTAAGAACGAATTACTATTTACTAGAGAGCCATTTGAAATCGTTCGATAAAAAATTGTAAATTATGTCAAAAATTTAGTTTGGACAACAAAAAACTTCAATGAGCGAAATGAAAAAGGACTATAGAGAACACGCACACCAAAACATATTTAATTATATATAAGCCTTTCATAATGGTCTGCAGCAAAAATTAATAAAACCATACTTTTCACTCTCTAAAGCTGGAGGAAATTTTTAAGAAAACTTGGGAGACCAATTCACTGCGAACACTTGCATTCTAATCCTCTAATTTACTAGGAATAAATGCTCAGTATAGCAGAGAAGTCATACTGAGAGAGATAAATTTAATTCCTCATACCTTCATGTAAAACCCCAAAATATATCCTTCATACACAATATGTAAAAAAAAACCCGTCTGATAAACATTTCGACATCAAGTAGGTTTGAACACATAAAAACTGAGAAAAATTCGCTGCCGAAAATAACTCAAAAAAGCACAAGTGGCGCACTTAAAAAATACACTCGATTACCAATAAAACAACGAAAAGAATAACTGAAGGCATTAACACGCAGATTATTAGATTATTAGTTAGTTTAGTTTAAGCCTCCCTAGCTGCCACAAAGGCGATCCAAAGAGAGGAAGGAGGAAGGCACCATTTAGTATGGAGTTAAGGGAACGCGGAATCTAAGCAGAAAGGGCATAGAAACAATAAGTTGAGAAAGAAGATTATGAAACAAGATCGAAATCGAAGAGGAAATAAGTAGGTGCTGAAAAACAGGGCAGCAGTGAATCGAAAAAGAGATGGTCATTAACATGACAAAAACATCTTGTTTCAACAAAATGAAGGCCTACCTAACTCTCAGCTCGGACCCTCACATTTTCCCCCTGGGAGCGCTAATTCCCATAGATGCAATAGTTGTCTCCCCCTGAGGGGCATTAACTCGCAAGGATACATATTTAAACAAGTTTTGAAAATTATTAATGATAAGCAAGTTAAAGCCTCTCTAACCACGTAAAATGTATTACCAAGAGAGGGAAGAGTTAGGCGCCATATGGTACGTAATTAAGGGAGCGAGGAATCTGTGCACAAGTGAGGTCTCACACTGTAAGAATATATCATTAATATTTCTCCATTATTTAAACTCAAGCAAAAAGAGTGCTAGGCTTTAAGATAACAGAATTCTCATTACCAGAGCATCTATGGAAGCATACTGCTTCCAGTGTCAAAATACGGGCATTAGACGCTGGCAAATTAGGGCAAAATGGGGATAATCTCAAGTCACATTAGAAGCCTCTGTTTGGAATTAATTTTGATTACATTGAAGGACGACTCATTTTCACAATCACTTGAGTAATCATTTTTCGTAAGTTCTAACCAGCTCAATAGAATTGATAAAAAAAAGCTACCGGCATCTTGGAATTAAATTTCAGAACGACTAAATAACATTTAAATCATTTCCAATGAACCGTCACTGCCGAAAGGTATTCGGCCTAAAAAGTTTGAAATTTTTGAATCAAAATTGCTATGGGTCTATGGAAATCACATACGAGACGTATCTACCACACGCGTTAAAATGATCGTTTCTACCACGCTATAGGTCTAGAAGTTAAAAAATCTTGATTGCTGCAGAAAAAAAATTGAATTGAAAATTCTGCGAATCAATTTAAAGCATGTGATGGAAGCAAAGGTATTATTTTGACGGCATTCTCGCTGAACTTCTCTGAAAAATGAAAAATACGTGTTACAATTTCCCTTTGCATGACCTCACAGCAAAGCTATTACCTTATTATCGCGTAAATTAAACAATGTTAGTACAAAGACACAAGTTAATGCTACGTCGCATACGTTTTGAATCGATTCTACTCATAACTACAGCTGGATGAAGTTCACCAAGTCAATCGTCCTAAATTCTACGCACCTGAAATCCACACCTATACAGCTTCCAAATTGATTGCAACGATATAAAATTTTCTGTAGCCTGTTTTCAGAGTCGTTGGGACAAAGTTTGTACTTGTGTTTTAAAACCGACTTCGTAGCCGACCTCAATACGGAAACTATTCCCACCACTTACCAGCAGCTGTTGTGGTCGAACAAGTGTACATTCTTGTCTAGGTGAAGTTTTAACAAATTAACGCAGCTCCTAAATTATGTCGCTAAATCGTATGGAAAATACTAGAGGTTTAGAAAAACTGTAGATTAACGCGTTGACTCAGATTGCGCAGTTGCTTACGGTCAGTTTGGTTGGACTAGAAGAGGTCGTTTTGAAAAACCTGCTTTTCTGCTCTAATACGTTTTTAACCTTTTTGAGAAGTGTAATGAATGCACTTGAACCATAATGTGTTACCTTTTACTCTAAAGTTTTTTTTCGGAAAAGGTAGCAAAATTGTTGAAATGTTATTTTCATATTCCAATACGTAAATGAGCAATATATCTAGTGGTACACATATGTACCACTTCGGAGTCAACGTGTTAAATCAGACTTTGTTCATTCTTCGTTGAACTCTCCGGGAGAAATCTTTAGCAACATTTCCCTGATGGGTTCTTAAATGTGTCTGAAGGACTTGCATGTCACGACAATAACCGTTCACTGTTATTGTCGGGAACAGTTCACTGTCCCCGGCCATTTTTTCCAACGTTTTTGCACACGATGGAACACATTTCATAACGTTAGTGAATTTAAAAAAAATCTGACATTTTAATGAATCTCCACAAGCCATACCTAATTCGTATTCTAAAGGTTCCCAATGTATTATTTCTTGGGTCAAATAATATCGATATATTTACGAATACAACATTTATATAATGTGCTCATGCTTGCAATGCTTGAAAACAATCTTAAGAACAAATTGGTTTTAAATTCTCCGAGAAAGAAATTATTTGGTTTACTTGGCACGAAACTTCACATTTACAGAGTCATTTTCCACAAGTAAATAAACGTTTCGTTGAACAGCTGATAAAAAGCTCAACTTTACTCGAAATTAAATACCGTATTACCCAATAAATTAACCTCTGTTAGTACAATGTCACGAGTGAAATGTCAGTCACTAAAGAAACACGTGAACTTGAAGGAAAGCAAAACATAGGGCACCATTCAATCAAAACGTCCAAAATTCTATCCACCTTAACCCCATTTACAAAACCTTCCAAGTTAATTAAAATGCAGAATATTAAATCATTCATAGCCTTCTATGAGAATGAACATGCACGACAAGAAGAACGTAGGTACTTACCAAAGTTTCGACATACTGAAGATTCCTGGCGTTGTCCGTGTCAAAGGACGCGCTCGTGGTTGCCGAGCCTGCCATGCTGTCCACACTAGCGCGGCGTCTCACCTCCCCCACAGACACAACAGAACTATTCGAGCCGCTCCTTCGCAGCCCCGGCGACTGCAATTGCACTGGAGGGACCGCAGCTAACGCTGCAGCACCCATTTTCCTCGACCTCATTGTAAAGTTTTTCATGCTATTTTGTTTAGCTCACAGCGTCGTCGGTGCTTCCAAATTTCTCACGCACGAGGAGTCTCCAAGTTCTTGGACAACGCACTCACATGGTTTTAAAAAAACACTGAATTAGATCTCAGCACAATAAGCTTTACTTATTCTGAAAATAACCTATATAAAATTGCCTATTCTGAAATAAACATAAACGTTTACAATTTGTGAATTTGGGTAGAAATGTGTTAGGTGATTATTGAATAAGTCTACTAATTTCTAGCTCTGTTTTCTCAAGTTCTTAGACGACATTTAAACTCGTAAACAAATTCTAGGACTAACAAGCGTTCATGACGAGCATTCCACACATTGTAAAAACATTGCCAAAATTTATATTAAATAAACCATTTAAGATTCTTCAACATAAAGTACCTGAACTAAATTAAAAAAAAAGAAGCACACCCATGAGTACAGACTGCCTCCACACCGCTGGCAGGCAACCACGAGACAGCGGCTCGTGCATTCGCTGTCTCATCACAACAGCTGACTGTCGGCTGGGCGTGACGCTCGCTGGGTCGGTCAACGAACAGGAAGTGAGAAGAAAATTGTCGTGCAGTTGCGATCCCTGCTAAAATCGCCACGTTTATGCTCATTGAATTCAATCTTTTCTTCAACACTCGCATGGCTTTAAGTCTATGTTTAGCGACGTGAGCTCAGAAAAGAGGAGTGTAGTGTTTGAATTCAGTATTTCACTGGTTTTATAAAGACACTTCCGTGCTGGTTCTGTTTAAAAGAATTGTGATGCATTTCAAGAATTTAAATGTCTACATACGTAATAAAAACAACGTTCTTCATATATTTTTGATAATTTGAAATTTCTTCCAAATGATTGTTTGGTTAATAAAACAAAAGAATAAGCGCAGTCCCATCAAGTAGACTTCCTCATTTTTTAAAAGAACTCTTGCGCAGGTTATTACATCACTGACAAGAAAATCGTGGTTATGAATAATTGCGCTGCATGTGTCTGCTGCTTTGGCACAGTTAAAAACCTGAAAATAAAAACTGAATGTTGCACATGAACTTAATCATTAATGGAAGGCAACGCAATAAATTCCGAAATACTCCACAGCAAATGTTGCGTGTGTGTTTTATGTCATTTCATTTATAGAAACCTAAAGAATTTCTAGTCATGTTTTTATTTCAAATTTATCAATTGGCAACAAGAAGCCGTCATAATCCTTATCGCTATGGAGTGGAGTACGTGGAGTACTGAGTGCATAATAAACACACGCATATATGCTCGTTTTCTTTTTTCCACACTTCTTTTTCTAGTAAATATGAGATATTATTTCTGAAACCAAGTGTTCACGCCAAATATAACGGAGAATTAATAGATTGGGGTTGTTCTTCCTGGAAGATTCCACTTCACGAATACCGTGTTCATGTCACCACTACAGTGAATATGTACAGCATGTATATGTACGGTGTAAATGCACGGTTGAATCCTAGTAGAGAAACAACCATAATCACTGAATTTTGACTTACTACCAATTTTAGCTCAAAAACTTAAATATTCAGTCTAAAATCCCTATTTTATGACGTAATGATTCAGCGACTTTCGTAAGCCGATTAAAATATTCAGCTTGCCTTCACATTTTCAAGAACACATGTTGTGTAAAAATTTGGAAATTTGGAATCCAGAAATTCAAATTCACTAAAGACATGCGCGTGATTTTCGCGTTAAATTAGACTTTGAAGTAAACCAGTGTCTTTCGCAACAACTTAGACATCATTAGGCAGTGACATTTTTCAATTCATTCTGAGTAATTCATAGATGGTCTCAGACCTGATGAAACTTATGATTACTAATCATAAGATTTCACTCAGTCTACTTATATTTCACGGGGTAAATCTAAAGATCAGATGTAATTCCAGCCGATCTCTAAGGCTAGGTTTTGATCACTAATCAAAAGATTTCACTCAGTCTACTTACTTTTCATGGAGTAAATCTACAGATCAGATTTAACCTCCAGCTGATTTCTAATTTATGGTCTCAGACCTGATAAAACTAATGATCACTTATCAAAAAATTTCCTTTAGTCTGCTTACTTTTGACGGAGCAAATCTACAGATCAGATTTAACCTCCAGCTGATATCTAATTTATGGTCTCAGACCTGATAAAACTAATGATCACTAATCAAAAAATTTCATTTAGTCTGCTTACTTTTGACGGAGCAAATCAACAGATCAGATGTAACCTCCAGCTGATCTCTAAGGCCTAACTGAGGTTGAACGACGGGGTGCGATAATGGGACGAGAGTGAAAACGACAAACAATTGGACAAAACCTAGTATCCAAAGCGGCATTGGACGCTCATAAAAACCTAGTATCCAAGATAGTACTGCATCCTTATAAACACCTAGTATCTAATGCGACCACCTTATATTTTGAAGTATGAATTTTTGGTCATTGAAAATTTAAATTATCTTACAAGAGTTCTCAGTTCTATCAGAGGGTGCATGTGATAGAGAAATATTTCTTTCACGTGCTCAAAATACTTAAATAATCAAAATACTTGAATGATACAGGAAATGAAATAAATTTGTGAGACATTCTACGGTATAGTTGGCCTCAGTTAGTTTGTAGTTTTGCTATCATAGTACGAGTATTTTCTTTCATTGTAGAATGATCAACATGTAAACAGACGAAGTGCATATCCAAAATAACGAAGAACTACAGAATTAACAGCTTAAAGATGCATCGAAAAACTGACTCATTAAGTTGAAATGAAATACTTTCAACCACTAGTAATACTTGGATTTAATCTCAATTAACAACTTAATCCCTACCAACATCAACAGCCTACCATGTAAATTATATTCCCCTTACCCGGTCCCCCTTTCAAGTGTGTAAAATTTAATCTTTCAAAGCTCACCCCTCAACACCTCTATGAGATGGGGGGCGTAAGCACACACACGCATCTTACACTACGCTCCAAGTCACACTAAAGCCCGAAGTGAACTTAGCGAGTCGCGTACCGCTGCAGAGTACCCTCATGCAAGTTGCTTTTTATAGCGAGCTATTTTTTGTGCGTTTTTTCGCCATGCATCTCGTTGCAAAGGTCTGTGGGCTGGCCCAGCCAGAGTTGCAGGACTGGTGTGCTCTTCCAGCGTCGCCATCTCTCACGCGGTACAAACGTGCCCAGTTTGCCTCCCCACAGCATGGAAGTTCTTCAATGTCTTGCGATTAATTAGAACAATAAAGTAAATCGTTGCTGGGGTACACATGTGAATGCATCTGCCATTTTTCTGACTGTCTTAATTTTTTTCTGACTGTCTGCCATTTTTCTGACTGTCACAGCGTATACTCTGCGTCTTTAAAGCATCACTCAAGACAAGAACGCAAATTTTTTGGAAGCTTATTCATGGAAGTTCTTCAACATTTTCCTTTCGATTAATTAGAATAATAAACTAAAACGCTGCTGGGATTCACATCTACCATTTTTCTCACTTTCTCAAATGCATCACTCAAGACAGAGCCACTGATATTTTACGCATAAGAGCGCATCTATCCTGTACTCTAACTTGAAAAGTTGGTCTACAAATTATCGCATTTGAGTGGCGTTTGCAGCTTCTCTCACGCGTGGTACAGAAGGCGTGCGGCACGTAGTAGTCATGAGACAGAAAGTCGTATTTGGCCGACGTCTCGAGATGCGTTCACAGACGAGTATGCAAATAGCATGGCCTTCGGCGCTTCGACTCCCTTACGAAACTGATAGATTTTAAATTTGATCTGTAGGTTCATTCACAAATTGATTTCTCGTAGGGAATCGATGGTGTACTTTTTTGTGTGTGGCTCTATCAGTGAAGGTGAGAGAAAGCTCTGGTTGGGTGGTAGTAATTGCACAAACGTTTTTATAAGAACCATTTGGATCTATTTAACTCTAACTCGAGAATCAGTTACTCGGAATTTATGTTCGTAAAATTTTGGCGGGTGTACAGAAAACGGGAAAAGTCCTATGTAAGTTAGTTTTACTTATGACCCTTTCAAGTTGGCGAAGGCTAATCTCGTTCAGATCTATTGTTTCACAATGCCTCAGATTCCCTTGTTTAAATTGTATAGCCCTATTTTGAGTGAAATTCATTCGCTGATGTTCGTGAAATTATTTTGAATTTCTATTGTTACAATTTTCAACTTAACTGATTTCCATTCACAGAGTGACAAAATCATAAAATTAAAAGAAAAAGGATGAGCAAAACCCTAGCCTTCAAATCGAAACGTACATCGAACTATCAAGTAAACAGCGTTCGTTTTGAGTAAGAAAAATGAATGAAAATGGATGAAAATTTTAAGCGGGAACAAAGAGTGAAGACCACAGCGACATCGTAATTATTTGAGAACAAATGCATTAATTTGTGACTGCAAATTTCGGCAGAGCAACGTTTGTGGAGAAGTCCTAAATTGAACTGACAAACATGAGTTTTTTTGCAGAGCAACGTCGATAAAGGCAAACATACTGTGAACATGGTACAATTAACAGTAATACCGATAACACAGGAACCAATAATTGATGAACGATAAACTCTTTTAATGGCATGACAGTATTAGTACAGGAAGTTATTTTTAAAGCTCGCAAACGAAATGCCTATTCTGCGGCGGCGATAAAAGCGTATACTCTGTGTGATACTACACGCTGCAAGTATCCACTTCATCATATGTACCTTGTGCATTATAAGTATCGTGAGGTCGTTTGCCAACATACAATTGGTAGTGACCTTCCTTGAATTTGCTTTATAGAATTTATAATTTTGAAGTCTCCGTGCACACAAGAGCTTAAACTACAGGGTGAACATTCAGTTCATCTCCATGTTTCGTGCTTCCAACGAAAACGACTTCCTAGTTTCGCAGAACGTTTTTCTCAGAGCTTAGGTCATTTCAAAGATTTCGCGTCAAACGAAGCTAAAAATAAACGTTCTTTACTCGCAAGCGCAAATTTCATCCTCTCCTGGCGTGGCAGGAAATATTTTTTCCCTATATTACAGTTTTTGAAACGTTAACAAAATATCCACGGGAGCATCCATAGCTGTAGTAGCAGCAATAAAAAAACCTTACACTGAAATAAATGGAATTAAATTAGTCAAATAATCTATTTTAACTCTTTCAATATCCCGTTAAATTCGCATCAAACGAGAAAATTCCGGCTAGCTCTGGAGAAGTGTGAAGTGAACCAGTTTTTACTGCTCAGAGGAACTACGTGATGTCGCCTACTGCAGTGATGAAATAAAGTTCAGATAAGGTGCACAAATAACGTTTTATCTACTGCGATGTGTAGCTGCAGTAGAGATGTTCAATAGCTTCTTTATAAGTTCTGTAAAAAATACTCAAAAAACAATTTCAATTCGTTAATCATTAAAATATAACATCAAACTGCTTTGCCTCCTAAATATTTCTTTGGTTAAGTTATTGAACTCATTCCCTCTTACTTCCTTCTTCATTGTAATTTGCTCTAATATTTTTACGCTTTCTACTCGTGTTTCTCAGTTGTTTGAACATTTTCTATCGTTACGTTAGTGAACATTTCTTAGTTTTTTTCTGAATTTTCCTTAACATTTTATAACTGTAATTCTGAATTTAAATCAATTTTTGATGACACCAAATTCTAACTGCGTGCAGACTCTTAACTGCTCAAAATACAATTTTTTGAATGCTTGTGAATCGCACAAACGCACGGCAATATTAGTTGAAGCCGTCCTTCTAATGTAATTAAATCAATTATAAATTATATAACACTATAATAATTCTAATTCAAGTACTGTAGAGCAATATAGTGAAGTAAATTGAATTTCCTCTTTTAAAAAATGTGAAGTTTTTGAAAGTTAATTTTAACAATGCAGTACTGGTTCGAGCCTATCATGCCATCAACCTATGCTCTCCAAAACTGTTACGCCTGAATCCATCATCAGGTTTTAAAAAAATTTCCCAGAAAAATCTCAGTCAATGAAACTGGAGCACACAGAAATCCAAGAAGGAAGTGACCTTTGCTCTCGACCTTGCTCCTAAAAGTATAGTCGCCTGACTTCGTTTCACGCCGGTAACTATTGTGGCTTAGAGAGAAGATACTCGTAATTATGCGTAGCATCACTCCCATAAGGCGTTGTAGGCTCCCAAACATAGATCGTCTGAATTTGTGACATATCCTGAATGTGCGACAAGGATCTGTCTTTGAACTCGTTTTCTCTGCCGTGAGTCGAGCTGGAGTGCAGGGAGGCGTGAGTGTAGCAAAAATGCGCGTAGCAAAATGCATGTCGCAAAAATGCACGTAGCAAAATGCATGTAGCAAAGCCCATGTAGAAAAATGCATATAGCAAAACGCATTTATCAAAATGCATGGAGTGTCTATGGAGGCCAGTTCAGCGTCTTTAGCGGAACTTCAATTCGTTCTCACAAGTTATCCATCCTGTGCTGCCAGAGCTGCAGGGCACGACACTAAGCAGCAGCGCCCTTCACTGGAATGGGGCATACTTGCTTCGACTCCTCCGTCCAAGAATGCGTCTGCTATATATTAAGGGTACAAGGGTCTCTGAGTGAATGAGGGGTCCTTCTGTACTCCTTACCTGGATGCTAACTGGTTATTTCTGGATAGTCATGCTCTGAGGGTAGAATCGAACTACAATGTTTCACACGTGATGTACAGCGCACGTGACGTTGCACCAAGTTCACGAGATTTTGTACAATTTGCCCTCACGACAGGGGCCGTCGAAAACACTTTTATTTTCCTTGGATCGCTCGCATGCAGTGCTAGTCAGAACAGCACCGTTAGCCAACTGAATATCTTTCTCTCTGGCGCAAGTCCGAGTTCCAAATGTCAAGATCATCACGACCCGTGGTCGTTCTCGTGCACACGTCCATTGTACTGTCATTCCTGCTTAACGGTCCCCTCGTGGCAGTCGTCATGTACGTTACTTTCTTGGTATCTCCGCTTCATCAGGATGCTGTTAGCTCTGCGTTCGTTCATCTCTGGAGTATTTTTTGCCGCCTTAATTTTGTCAAGTGTTTAAGGATCGGTAATTAATCACTATCGTTACTGTATGCTTTGCTGTATTATATTACATAAATATTAATCAAAGACAATTTAGTCAAAATTTTGTTCTGGAATTATTGATGTATCGTGAACTGGCAGTTGACTATATATGGTTTATTAATTAATCCCATGGAGATTTTTGTAATAGGATGTACATCTCAAATAACTAATGATATTCGAAATTTCCAGGTGACTATCAGGAGGGTTGAATGAGGGCCAACATTGCGCTTTACTCTTCTGTTCTTCAACAGCCTCCAATACCTTGACCCTATGTTTTAGTGCATCACTCTGTAACTTTTAATGTTTCTCATACTATAGCTCCCAAATAAATCCTAAGCAGTTCCTACACCTCAAATATAAATACCGCTTGAGGCGAAAGTGAACCTTCTTTGGCGTTGCAAAAAATAGGCATTAGCAAATTCTTTCTTGCTTGAAAACCACTCGAGGTGTTACACGGTAATTACTTTCACCTGCAGACATCTCGATTTAGGCGCTCAAATTTTGCAACTCGCGATTTAGATTGGGCCAGACAATTGACTTCTTCCTGATGCCCTGCATTTAACTACCCGGTAGCAGCGTACACGTACCGATCCTGGTCCGATTACGAATACGTGCGTACTGGAAGCACGTCGAGTTAGCAAGACAAATGTCGCGGTGACCTCCGAGCGGGCACCCACGGAACTGCTACCCTGCGCTCATCGCTACCCTCGGAGTTTTGTGCGGAACTGCAGGGCGTTGCGTCACAACACTACCTTAGGCCACCACTTCAAGGCAAAATGCTATCTTGCATAGCCTCAAGCCATTGGTATTTTAGTAAATTGAATAGCAGCAATAAGCTGTTAAAATACGTGGAAAGTCGGGGAATTGCTGGATGTTTCACGGAAACTATCTTGAAGTGCCAACAGTTACCAGCGAGTCGGGATGAAATTGTGAAATTTGTTCAGGGCCATTTTTCGTAGAATATTGTAAGGAAAATGGAGGTCTCGAGGTAAATGATCAGCTTGTCTCAGGATTCTCACCAGTATCTATGTTATTATATCATAATGTTATAAATTTCATCGTATAGTATCAATAAAACAATTACTACATTTTTTAGAATCAAAAGTTTCTCTGTTGAGCTTTCTGGGTGAAAATTTTCTTACATCTTTTTCAAGGCTTAATTGTGAAGAAATTTGTTGAGAGGACTGTGTGATATCTAAACTGCGAACGGTGTGTGTTAACTATAAGTGAGTGACGAGCTCAGACGCTTTCTACTGTAAAAAATGATTTAAATTGATCCTGATGTGGCAGGTGCAGATATTATTTTGGAAACGTCAATTAAAATTTTCAGTTTTGGTATATTGGGTGTAGGAATATTTTTGAACAGCTACATATAGCATTCATGTCTAGAAGTTAAATAACATTTAAATCTATACATACGCCACCATCGGCAAAATACGCTCATCAAACACTGAAAGTTAAGCGTGGTATGCAAAGAATTTACCTCCTCAGCGAACGGTGGGGAATATAAAGTCAGCGTCGAAGCTATCAGGTTTCAGGCCTCGTGTGATTAACGAGCACATCATCAGGGCACTTAATGTACAGCTGGGTAATGCAGAGCTGGTCAGGTCCCATTACAGTAATTTAAAGACAGTAATTAACAAGCACATCAGCAGGGCACGCAATGTACAGCTGGGTAATGCAGAGCTGGTCAGGTCCCATTACAGTAATTTAAAGACGGCGCACAGGGCATTTCGTATGCACGCACGAACCTCTCTCATTGTGATTTCGCAACAGGTGCAGAGCGTGTCGCCTCCCGAATGTATTCAATGTGTTTTGATGCAATCGTTCTCACTTAATCAAGCATTGTGTCATTAAGTAGTAATTTGCGCTCTCTGCTAAATTCAGGACAACCATTTCTTTTAGTTGTGGTGGAATAAGTCTCGCGATGAAAGGCAATAAGATATTTAAACTTTGCTCTTAGATACAAGATTTGGTTTTTGGTTTATCAATCCCTATGTGAAAGGTGATTGTGAATCTTAAGTTGCGTTACATCCTGAACATTCCTAAGCCTGCTGATATAGAGTAACTACTCATCTCTGACGACAGAAATACGATTACCTTTTGGTTCGTTGCCATCTTTCCATGACTCAAAATTTACCTGAGCTTCTGTTGCTAAATGGAGTGAAGATGCAAATATCATGCTAATATATTCCAATTAAAATTTCAAAAACTCTTAATGCCAGTAACACAGGTGGCCATTTGAGCAAATTTCAGAAAATTTGCAAACATCATTCATGTGCATACACAGCAAAAATTCTGCGTCAGCATCAAACACTAACGGGAAAGTCTAATTGCCCTGATTAGAAAACGGAGACGATCATGAGAGAAATTTCGTCATGACCAATTAGGATGCTGATGCAGATCATAAAGAGTGCCATAGTACTGCTGAACACATCTACTGCAACCCTTTCAGTTGGAAAATATGAAAACAGTTAGATATGTGTACTGATACATCGCGATAAATGAAACTCCTGATTAAAGGCTCAGAACATTAGCCTACGAGTATATCAAAATTTAACCGTTGGTTAACTTGAATTCCTACTTAAATTTACGCGTTTAAAATCGAGTTTTTATGATGATAAATACGGGAGGAAAGGCTTTTCAGCTCTCCAGATTCTAAGAACTGTGCCGTTGCAACAGAAGAGCTCCAAGCGACCTACGTTTGCACTTTTTCTTCCAAAGATTCAGTGTTTTACTGGTGCGTGGGATCAAACTTTCAGTTTCATAATAACATTACTCAGTTAACATCCTTGTACATTTTAAGTACAGTGATAAAAAGCTACAGCACTTAGCAAACATTATTGAATAATATTTTTAAAATTCTCATTGATAATTCCATCCGAAAATTTCTAGATAAAAAATACTGTCCCTTCTCCTGCCACCCAACTTGAGCGTACCAAAGCAGACAATATTAGGAAAACTACCATTTTTCAGTTATTTGAACTCGGAATTAAAAAGCGAAGTCGGATCTCTGGTCAGTAGGTTTTTTACTTCAGTTGACGTCAGGGTGTTTTTGTAGAAATAGTTTTAAAATAGGGTGAATTTTTAGGAGGAAAGAACGACTGGAGGAGTGCCTGTGGAGTGGATGTGTCTATTTCTATGAGTGTGATTGCTGCATGCAGACTTATGTTGGTAGCACCAAACTTTAACAATTTATTTGACACAGCCAACATTCGGGAATTTCCCATAGAACTGGTCGTATAATTTCCTCTCCTTCACATTCAGCATTTCGAGATCATTGTCAGCAATTCAATCATCCTTTCAAAATTAATAATTTCTCTACTTTGTGTACTATAAATAACGAACTATATAGATATTCGTATTTTGAAATCGTTATTCATGTCCACCCATTAGCCTAACCTAAATAAAAACTTGAGTGCAGTCTAACTGTCAAATGGTTTCAACCTACTAACATATTTGTGTGTGTGTTTGCACGAGTCTGTGTATGTGAAGTTCCCATGTGTAAATAAATGAATGTATGTGCTTGGGCATGGGTATGTAAGCCAATGAAGATATATGTGAGTTCTACTGCTTTTAAATGAGAATTAGGATCTAAGTTTTTATAGATTTTTGTTCACTTCTCTAATTGACTTTTTCAGTTTTTTCTAAATTTGGCATTTTTTCATGTAACAGTACTGAAAATGGAATTATAATATTCCGAAACGTTTACAATGAAAAATAATAGAAATGTTAATTTTTGCATAGGTTCATCTTTTCATCTTACGCGTGAGATTCCCTAAGAATCGACGTATTAGAAATACGCGATAAACATTGAGCAAAATTATGGAGCATGCATAAGATAACGAAAATAGCAGTTAAACTTTCATCTCAAGCTTCGTAATACACTCATTATTGCTTTGGAGAAAGCCCAAGACAAGTTCACTTTTTTTGCACGCCGTCCCACACTGCGCGACATTTTCCTCAATCCCTGATCAATCTCCACGTATGAAGAACACTCTTCTTTTATCTGAACGTTGTATCCGCGATACCCTGTCTCACTCATGAGCACTCTTTATTTATCTGAACGCTGTATCCGTGATACCCTGTCTCACTCATGAGCACTCTTTATTTATCTGAACGTTGTATCCGTGATACCCTGTCTCACTCATGAGCACTCTTTATTTATCTGAACGTTGTATCCGCGATACCCTGTCTCACTCATGAGCACTCTTTATTTATCTGAACGCTGTATCCGTGATACCCTGTCTCACTCCACCACTCACTCCAGCTGCAACGTTCCGACTAGGCTGTTCATTAAGACCACAGCTCTGCATAGCAGGACACACGTGCACACTTTGCTGTGTCGAGTGCTGGCGTTCGAGCTCAGCGTTTCCTTTTTCTGCCTGCAGCAAGGCCTCCACTGCACAGATGTGGCAGCTCGGACACTACTGTTCTGAGTGATTCGTTGATGCAATAAGTTTGTTTCGTTCTAACTTGGAGAATGAAAAGATGAGTCAACTTATCTGGAAAGATCTTGTTAAAATTAATTAAAAAAAATATATCGGTTGTGTCTTGGAGTACAAAGTAGGGTGATAATTATGCCTCACTTTTTGTAAATGAATGTTAGAGGGTGAAATGAAAGTGTATACTGCTAATTATAGCAGTTCGTGTGTTAGTATATAAAGATTTGTGGGAAAATAATTAAGAATTGTATTTATGCTTTAAATCAATAGAAGAGTTGTGTCTGAGACTCAAGACATGAGAGCTTTCTACTTTCTACAGAACCTGCAGAGTGAAAGAGCAAGTTAGCCTCAAGCCTGGGATAGATAAATATATACTCGAAATTGAAATTAATAATCATATTGTCTAAATGAAAGCAATGTTTTGCTTTGTTGTTGTAAAAGCAGGTAACATATTGGTTTGCTATTGTAGATGCGTGTAATGTATGGTTGTGTTGTTGCAGACAAGTGGAATGTATTATTATGTCGTTACAAATGCATGGAATGTATTGTTATGTTGTTATTAAAATATGAAATGCATTGTTATGAAGTTGTGAATGCAAGGAATCTATTGGTATGATGCTATGCTATGAATGTATAAACTGTATTGTGTTGTTGCAAATGCACTTAATTAATTACAAAAGTTACTATTCAGCGCTTGAGCCCAAACTTTTGCAGTGAATCAGTTTTCAAGGCAATCACAAGTACGGTGACAGAAGGTAAAAATTCTCTTCCACATTCCATTTATTTGACGTGAAAAATGAGCTTCACTGAAATTTAACACGACCAGACCGAGTGCAACTGAACAGACGTGTTTGTTTTCTATCAGTGTCTGGTTTAATGTGTTTTAAATGACTGAATTGTTTTGATGTGTTGTTGTTAAAGCACGTTAAGTATTTGTATGTTATTATGGATGCATGTAATGTATTGTTACTGTGTTGTTAATGCATACAATATTTTGCTGTGTTGTAAAAACACGTGACATATTGTTAGGGAATGAATGGGACAGAGCGTGAGGCCGCTTGTCTCTAAAAAGTGTTGCAGTTATGGCTCAACTGAATCTAAAGGAGCGAACGGGAAATTCTGTAACATTTACATTTCGAGAACAATTTTGTGAATCGCGTAAAATGTGAATCTATTCAGAAAATTGAATTTAAAACTTGTAACTTTTACTTATTGAGAACTAACTCATGAAACGGATAAATTGTGAATCTGTTCATAAAATGGAATTTTAAATTTGGAACATGTGCATATCAAGAACAAAAATATGAACCGTATAAATTGAAAATTTATTCAAAACATGGAATGGGTCGCATTCTTGCCTCGCAACATGTTTCAGCTTTTACTGACATTTTACAGACTTTTAAATTGGTGTATCACCTGAACATGGAAAAAATTCAAGCGGATAAAATTTACCTAAACTTTAAAATATTTCCGTTCAAAAACACATCTCTGAATGGAAACTAATTTTCCATTGATTATAAAACTAACAATGAATTCGAGACACATTTCAATATCTCGGTTTTACTATAATGAGAGGTTTAATTATAAGTTAAGAAACCTTCATTTACGATTTGAGTTTTTATAAATAATGTCAAAATGTCGTATTCGTACAAAATAGAAAATAATTTTGTTTCCTTATTAATAATGATAACAGAACATATCATTGTCACAGACTAAGACAAACCATCAGCACTGATATATAACGCGCGGTTCATCTTCGAGATCTTCTCCTCCATCTCATGCGAACTTCAACTTACATAGACAAAAATTAATCTTATTTATTCATAAATTCAATCATGGATTGTATCAGCTGAATTACTGGGATTAATTTCCATTCGTATAAGATGAGGTTTGCTTAAGCTGATCCATAAGATAATCTATAAGGTGATCCGTAAGATGATTCGTAAAATGATCCATGAGGTGATCCATAAGATCATCAATAAGATGATCCATAAGCTGATCCATAAGATGATCTATAAGGTGATCCATAAGATGATCCATAAGATGATCCATAAGATGATCCATAAGATGATCCATAGAATGATCCATAAGATGATCCATAAGATGATCCATAAGATGATCCATAAGATGATCCATAAGATGATCCATAAGATGATCCATAAGATGATCCATAAGATGATCCATAAGATGATCCATAAGATGATCCTTAAAATGATCCACTACTCCATAGCTTAAGTTTTGCCAGCTTAAGTTCATATGAAGAAACGAGCAGCAGTGTGGGGAGCCACGCTAGGCCGTCCCACATGCACGCGACGGAGGCGCCTGTGGAGGTCAGCAATTATTGCATCATTCAGAGTCAATGTCAAGCCTGTGCATACAGGTGTGGTGTACTTCTGCCTGTAGTTCACGCGCCCTGTCTTCATTCATCTGCGTAAATCACACCAGCTTTGTTTATAGAAATGATTTTAACTCGTCAAAAGCGACGTGAATCATGCGAAATAAACCTTAAGGAACGTAAAAATATTCGATTTTATTTTATTCTAAGCTGGATCGAACAATTTAGCCTCGTTTCAAAAATTTTTAGTTTTAATGATTTCAGAGTTAAGCTGTATTAAATTTGCATTCCGGCTATGAAAACTCGTTTCGTTCGCATGTTTTTTCTACATCTCGTTGCATTTGCCATTCAACCTACTGCTTTGAAAAGGCTTCGTTAACGTTACTATTATTGCTTAAAATAAATATTCCAAAGGTAGTTTTAGCAATGATAATGTACACGAGCCGTTTTGAAGAACATTATCGCCCAGCCTAATGTGCATGTAATGGATCTTTACATCAGCTCGCATGGATTATTTTCATTCATAATCGTTTGTCCCTGACCCACGATTAGAATTGGGATGCCAGGGAGGCCAGGAAATCCTGAGGAATATAAACTGACCGCAGGGTCCGATCCTTATCGAGCCTCAAGTGAGACAAAGACATAGTGACGAATGCCTTTACTACGCTGGCCAGAACTTTCTTCATTGTTTGAGTGCGTACTAAAGATGACGGAATAGTTTCCGGTGCTAACCATTTTTCTATTAAGGTTAAAACTACCTATGAATGTGCAGCATATTACACCATCTCGTTATTGCTGCACTGATATATAATACGATGAGTTAGGAAAACAACTTTCATTTGTGACTCATGTTTTGCGAATAATGATATGGAAGATATATGTAGCATTGGTTCCATCGTACCTCGATTTTTTCTACTGTCGTTGGTAGTTTTAGTGTCTCAACGCTGCGTTCAAAATCAAACAACGTTGTCTGACAACTTCAGTTGAAATGTATGAAACGTAAAAGAAACGTAATTCAACCGTTTGCGCTAACACATGTGAGCACTACACACTTATAGGTCACACGACCTAATGTATACGTCAATTTGAAGTTTTTTGTATTCATCAAATTTACTGAAAGTAACGTTTCCTCGCAGCATTTAATTCAAATTCCAGCCAAGATGCAGGCACTGAAAGCCGAGGTCACGATGCTCTCGTTGCCTCACCAGGCAAGTGTCACGAGGACAGCGCGAGGTGTCTCCCACACTCAGGAGTCTCCAAATATTGATGGTACTCAACAGTCCCAGGTGCCTGTGCAAGACTTAACATTGACGTCCGGAACAAGGAATTTCAGGAAATATATGCTCGCAGTGTAAAAGAAAAACATTTTAAGCAAAGCACTTGAGGAAATGCTTGAGGTGAGGGAGATAAGTTGGGAGCTAAAATATAAATATTTTACACTCAAGGCTCGCAGTCTTTGTAAATGGGAAGGTCGTTTCTTCATATGAATACACGTTTAACACTTTTTTCACTGTTTTCAATAGCGTAACATTAGTATTTCATGGTGTGTAGAACGTAAGTTAGATTCTTTATTAATGCACGTACTACGTAAATAGAATTTCTTAACTATGTCTTTGATTGTGGTGAGTGATCACCAAAAATTATACCTAATCCTGAAATACGTGGAAATTTATTCTGTATACACCCGATTGACCTAATTCGAAATTATATATGAGAATAATAAAATCTTCACGAATTTGTTAACAAATTTTTCAAAAGTGACAAAAAAGTGACGTGATTTTGAAATTTTTTTGCGTAACAACAACAAAGCACAAATTCTTTTCAGCTCAACCTTTGTCTGAATTCGCTCCTCCGTCGTCAGGGATATATGCATATTTACCTTATAGTGATCGTATCTTTTGATTTCACCGATGCAACATATAGCAAAGATCGTGTTATCTTTTTTTATTCGAAATATTCTGTTTGTCCTATCTTATTAGTCATTTTCAAGGTTGACCTTCAAATCGTCAGTTTTCAGCGAGTTTGGACTGAAGAAAAAACACGGGTTTGCATGGCCAGCATATTTAATAAGAGGTGAATGATGATATTTTATGACAAGGAATTAATGAAGACTCGCAAACACAACGATGAGAAAGTAACTACAATATTACTCGACCTTGAAGGAAGCAGTGTTGGCGGCGATGATTTAGGGTCTCGTGTTTACGTTAAATTGAATTTGTTGGATTTATTAAATAACACAGAAATAACGCAGACTAACTCAGAGTGCCGGCTGAGTTCAAATTTAACAAGTCAAAAGGCAGCACTGATAAGACCCTTACGAGACGGACTCTCGTACTAGAATGAATCCTCTCTAACCGTTGGCACACGTTTTATAGTAGCCGTTATCGTAAGACTACCGCAGCTATCGGTCGAAACAATCTACTACATTATGTGTCCAAACTAACGTTCGGCATCGTTCACCCGTCGTTCGGCTGCTGCTTCATGTGAGGGTAACCTCTCGTCGTTCGGTGTCGCTATGCTGTATTAATGCCAGGTTTGTGGAATTTGGTGCTGATAAGCCCTGTTGGTGTTTATGTCTGGGTTAGGCGGATCGATATCGTAGAGCCCAACACAGGCTGGTGCTACCTTTCTCAGCACTCGGCGAAATGAATTTGGCTGTTTCGATGTAAAGTCATTACATCTAACCTTTTTGTGGTGTTCACGCGCATCTAATTTACAAGATTAATTTTTTCTTATATTTTTCGCAAACATCCCGTATAAATGATGAGCGTCTAATGGGCAAAGTAAGAGTTAAAGGCGAGCCATCAAAACTGATTATGAATTTTGTTGGATTTCTAAACTCAGTAAAATATTTCAACAAATTTTCTTCAACATTAGTTCTTAACACATTAGAGAATCTAAACCTCATCCAACTCGAAATAATGTTTTTCTATTATGATTGCTTATGAACAGGAGATAGCCTTTTCTTCCCTCATAAATTTCCTACAGGCTCGACAATATGTTCCGTCAAGCAATCAAGCTTCCGTCAAGTTTGGCAATCTTCTCATCATGATTTGTAGACTGCGTAATTATTTTCTGTAGCTTCTCTTGCATTTCAAATGGCTTACTTCTTTCTAAGTAGCGTTGGTCTTATCGTGGGCTAAGGGTATTGAGCGAAAATAAATCCGCTTTAACTAGTTTCGTACATCCTTTGATTTGAGGAACACTAGATTAAATTCCTTATGCTCTACCCATCAATATCAGTTACGAATCACCGTTGAAATTCCATATTATTTTTGAGGATAAAATGAACATGAAAAGTGTACCGTTGCCCCGAATGTTGAAGAATTTACCGGCGCTTCAATAGCGCTTGACTCATCTCAGATGAGACTGACACCAAGATCTTTGCTGCAAAATACGTAAATATGCCAGAACACATGTGACTCGGTTTATGTAGTTGCTTAGTTCAACAATTTTTGACCCAGAAGGTAGTTAATAATCATGTTTGAGCGAGGGCTGCAGAATTCAAAATCAGTTGAAAACATTTCTGTGATAAATTTATTTATGAGAAATGAAAAATGTGCCCAGTTTGTTACACATTTGTTAGGTATCGTATCCACGATACAGAGTTTAAAATTACTTTTATATAAGACGAAAAACATTTTGTTGCCAGGTTGAGTATTTGCTTTTGTTTGGTTTGTCCGTCCATGCTCCCACACCGGGTAAATTGAATGCCTGAACACTACACAATTACTGCAAATTTCTGTTTTGAATAGCAACTTGACATTATATCGGCTGAAATTAATTCGGACGTTGTGGTACCAAACAATGCATGGAAGAATGGGAAAAAAGAACGAGCGCTCCTTGAAACAGTTAATTCAAAATTAGTCTTCACATTTGGATGTGAAGCATAACTTTAACAATAACGCCATCATCTTTGACGGGGAACTGGTACACTTGTATTATGATATGTTCGATTAGAAAAGCAGAAATTTCCTTGTACGTATTTTTGGCAGACTTGAATTATCTACAATACATAAAAAAGTATAACTTTACTCCAAACTTTTACTAAACATAAAGTGTTGAAGTTTGATTCCTGTAATTGCTGATAGCAGAGTGTGGACTGCGACAAGCAAGCAATCGAGAGACCAATCCAACAAGCTATCAAGTAACTCAAGGAGAGGATTAGAGTTTCACAAGCGTGTCTATTTATTGATTTACAATTATTGATCTACAATTATGGAGACCGTGTACAAATATATGTTCACCGCGGCCTTGCAGTTAGCAACGCTCTCTTCACACGTGTAATAATTAAGGTCTTGAGATCTCGCCGAACAAATCCGGCCAGTGATTCTGCCACCGGTCTCATCTTCTGCCAGGTAATGGCTTGTGAACTGTGATTGTGCTATGTACTGTGCCTGTGTACTCTGTTTATGTTATGTACTATGACTGTACTTTGCTTGGGCTGTGTACTATGCCAGTGTATTCTGTTTGTGTTATGTACTATGACTGTGTACTTTGCTTGGGCTATGTGCACTGCGTGTGTAGGCTGCTTGTGCTGTGTAATATGCCTGTGTGGTCTGCTTGTGCAATGTACTATGCTTGTGTAGTCCGCTTGTGCAATGTACAATGCTTGTGTAGTCTGCTTGTGTTATGTACTAGTTCATTAAAAAACATCCTGTGTTCTGTGAGTTTCATGGAGGCGTCACCACAAATTGTTCGATGGTGTAGCAATTAAGTGTAATCATCTTCAGCACAGCGGGGGCTATGAGACGAAGAGTCGCTGCGGAAAGCCCATGCAGTAAGTTCCTATTCAAATTCAACGCCAGCCTTCAGCACACTTGTGCAAGTTAAGATTGCGTCACCAAATAATAAAAGGGAATCTGATGGACGACATTTAATTTTCGAATTAATATCATAGTTTATCCTCAAATTGTTGAAATTAGTTTTCTTTAGGAAAAGTACGCTTCTAGTAGTGCTAATGTAAAATTTTACTGATATTTTTTATCTGTCATGAAGAGTTTTAATAAAAATTGGTAAGCATTGAAATGAGCACTTTGAGTTTAGAAAATATTTATTAACTTATTATTAATCATTTTTACGCAAATCTGACAAATAACTCCTGAAAAGTGTTCAAAATTAGACAGAAATCGCAAAACCGCATTCCGATAAAAATAATTATTCATCGCTTTCGACAGCGCCGGAGCGTTGTAATAAAGCTGATGGAAATTTAAATGTCCTGTTCATGAAGTTCACAATTAGAATTAATTTTTTGGCATCAGATATCAACGAAAAATAATTAAAAAAGGCTACGGCTAACCCTATTCGTTGTGCCAAAAGCGACAGAGTTCATTTTTAAGTTGGAGATACTAGATTTCATCACAAATTGGAATGTTGATTTTTTAACCTTCTTGAGCTCCGAT
The DNA here is from genome assembly GCA_014220935.1 of Platorchestia sp. MABIK. Lineage (NCBI taxonomy): Eukaryota > Metazoa > Arthropoda > Malacostraca > Amphipoda > Talitridae > Platorchestia > Platorchestia sp. MABIK. The sequence continues at coordinate 111,338 of JACJUY010001310.1, forward strand.
GTCGCTTTTTCTTGCCTCTTTTGATTCCCTCCATTTTCTATTAATTTATCTCCCAATATATATATATTCCAGGACATGAATTTAAAATCTCACGATTATTGATTTATTGCCAACTGTGGGATATTCATAACTACTCGTTTTGCCCGACAACAACACTCAAGCAGCGACTGCACAGGAGAGAACGGAGCCAGAATGAGTTCCGCGGTTCTAATGTTCACTGCGAATAAGAAAAATTCGGTCGCTGTGTCAGCATATTGTGCCTCTGTGTTGTGTTTAATTTATAATTAATGCATAACTTTGAGGCACGAAGCGTTAACTTTCTTACAAGCGCTCTGTGAATATGATTAATAGGTAATTTACAAGCAACCCAATGTAGAATTAGTGTTTAAGAAGTGGTGAGCATTCGTAGAGCACGTACGATCAAAGCCGGCAGGCATGTCTCAACCCATGGTGACCATTGGTTAGTTTATGTGGTGATTCAGAGAGAGGAACCAGAAGCTGAAGCTCGCAGATCTTGGAATAAATCTCCGTGTAAAAGTTTGAATATAGTAATAAACGTGGTGATGAGTCGTTCGTGTCATGAAATAGGGTTTAAACTAAACCCATTTATGATAAAGGTGTTTTTGGATATCTTAATAAATGGGTATGGTTATAATGCGGGTTATCAGAGTTATTGTTATTAAAACTTTTTGGAATGGATTTTGTTCGTCTCTTCAGGTTGGCATAAAACATTTACATAGCTAAGTTTGTTGTGAACGGAAATCTTAGGCGAAGAAAATCAGCGCGACTCTGTCTCTCCCTGCCAACGCCGATTTTGCCTGTAACAAGGTATCTACAGTATAGTTCCAGGTTTATAAAACTTTTCTAAATGTCACTTACGGCCTGTGTACTCAGTTTTATCCGGGTCAGAAGTAGGATCCGTTCAATTTTTGGAATCTTCAAATTCAGGCTAATGTGAACAAATTGAATTCCTTAATTTTGAATGCGACGATTGATCTAGAGTTTGGACATGTGCGTTGTTCAACGGTGCAACGCCTAGAGAACCATGTGGCTCTCTTCTGAAAATAGCCTCGTGTTATACTAACTAGTCCACCTCCCGTTTATTTGAAATAAGAAAGAAGGCGAAATGAAAGAAAAGTAATAAGAAATAAAAAAATTGAATCTCTCGAGAGTTGACGAGGGCTGGTCAAAATATTAGAACTGGAGCTTGTATCACGGATACGCTCATCACACACTTTCAGCTGGCTTCGGACCGATGGACGCGGCTCTTGCCAAGTGGCTGTTCTTCCCTTGCTTTGATGTCGGTGACAACCCGATGCGAGTGCCAGTCAAATGACAGTAGTTGTGATAACGGTAGTGGGAGTACAAAAATGCTGGCGTTAAAGGGTCAAGACACTCCTGTTGTATGCGCGATACGTAAGTACAGTACTTTCAGTTTCTAAGAGTATTAATGTTTTCACTGCATCAAATTGTTTTGGATTGTTTTTGCTAAGAGTTTTTTAAAGCTTTTAGGTAAAAATGTTCTTGAAGAAATAATTAGCAAGGCTTTTGGAGTCTCTGAAAGTTCGTCCACCTCATTGAATTTATCTCGAATTTATAGATCATTCGTTCGAACATAACTCAATAGCTTTATTGCATTATGCATGGCGCAACTCCTGCTGCTTCTTTCTGAGGAGTAAAACATTCGAATTTACCTTCCCGATCAAAGTGTGAATTGTATGGCCACAAACGTCTTAATAGATAAAAAGTTTTCAAAAAATTCTCGCTTTAGAGCTAAGTGAAGTTACAGCATGCTTGTATAAGGTGGACCTCTTTCTTCAGACATTTGAAACTGAACCCTGTTTTTTAACTACGAATGTTCCAAACAACTTGTTCTTAGGAACCTAATTTTAGAAATGCTGTTGGGTAGAAAAAGAAGACACGTGTTTGCTGGTTACCACGACAGGCATGATAACGAAGGAACGAAAGGATTGTTTAGTATGGAGGCCTCGAATTCAGTTCAGCATTTGTTTCTTTTTTTCAGGATCACACGGCTTCAATTTTGCTACCATAGGCTGTAGAAATGAAGAAAGTACGATATTTAACACATGTAGTACTCAACTTCGCTTTAATTTCTGTAGTGTCTCCTACGTCTGGTGAAGATGGGGGCCCAGGACTTTTGAACGCCAGTGGAGGTTTTGTTGAAACCCGACCTGTGAGTCCCAATATCCGATGTGAATAAAATGATTCAGTGTATAGTTTGTTTTTAATAACCGATTGTATTTCATCATATTTTCCTGAAATACCTATTGGTAAGTCAAATAAGTTTGATTCTTTGACCTGATGTAAACCTAATTATAACTCTTCCTAAATTCAATACCGAATTAAGCATTGTTCGCATTGTTTTTTTTTCTCGCAGGCTTACAATATTCGACGCCAATTTTCGCAACTCTTCATTGATACACTGCAAGGTAAGTTAGGTTGTTCTTCCCGAATTTGAACATCTTTTGTAAAAATAATTTCTTAAGAACTGCTTAAGAAATACTGTATATTTGCATGCATGGATAATGTGCTACGGAGTTCGAAATGAAATTATTAAAGGCGTGAACCTCTGTTAATTTGTTTTAGATTTCCGATCTAAGTATCAGTCTGGGAGTGTTTTCTCCTGAAATTTATGAAATTTTTACAATTTAAATGACCTCAATTATTTTCCTTCAAGTTGATGCTTTTTTGACCCTAAATGATTTTCCTGCAGCCCGAGCAAATGCCAGCAAAGAATTTCTGCATTCCGAGCCAGTTTTGTGTCCAAAGAGTGAGTACAGTTCATGGCTTCTTCTCTACTAAACTTTAGGTGGATATATCGGGAGCATTTCTGGTTGAGATCCTAGCTTTATCTTTGAAATTTAGGCTGGAACTCGTTCTGAAAAATTACTTTGTTTATTTTGAAAACAGACTTGATATATTTAAGCTAGCTGATGATATTTTTATCATTTAATTCTTTTGCTTGTACAAATTCTACTTTCGCGCCTCCTCAGCTAGTTCGTTATAAGACATTTCAAAGCCAGTGGCAGAAGGTAAACTGTGGAACATGTTCGTAAAAATTGTATAATCTGCACTTAAAAAAGTTCCAGCGAGAAGAGCTATTAATGTTCATGACTTATTTTAAGCGAACTGTTCCTCGAATGGAGTTATTTATGCATCCGAGTTGCCTCGCTCAATTTTTGTATTTCTACATACTTCATCTAGTTCGATAAAATTACTCCACTGATTAGAAAAAGGGTCTATTATAATATTTTCTTAGACAAATACACTAGATGTTTATGTAATGTCCTCGTCCTTTCTTCAGTCAAGAATAATTGCTACTATCTACAAACAATTTGTACTAGGCAATTAGGAAATAGCAACATTTCATCTTGCATAAAACTCAGCATTTCCTTTCGCATACTGCAAGCAATAACAGCACCCATGCAGTGCAGTCTTCATTAATAATGTAATTCTTTGAAGCCCCACAGATCGGTCGTTATTCGAAAATAGCCTCAACATATTGTATTTGTAGTAAAATTTGTTCCCTAATGTGTTCTTCGCATGACATTGACTGCTGAGTGGTACTTCCTTCCTCATCCTAATATCGGTGACTACCTGATGCCATGGCCAGTTTAATGATGGTGGTTGTAATAACGGAAATTTGAGTTCAAAAATGCTGATGTTAAAGGGTTAAAAGAATTTATCTCCCGACCCAATGATGTGAATATTAGAAACCTCTGTACATGAGAAAAAACATGAAAAATCTCCTTATACTAGTTTTTACCACTCCAATTCTACACAAGCATCAACAGAACTTACTTTCATGAGCCCTGGAAAAATGAGTTTCATTTTCACTCTGTTCTTAACGTGTGAAGTTATTTGCCACTTAACTGTAGGCATTATATTCACAGTATGAGTCGGGAACCTCTATTTGTCGTATTTTTATTCGTTCACGATTTTGCTGACAGTTCATGGCATCATAATTTTTGGTTTCCTTCCTAGTTTCGTTCACACAAGATCATCTGATTGTAATTATAAGCGCGCAAATTCAAACGTAGGACAGGAAATTGCTCTTCAGCACTTGTACAGCTTAAAAATGATAGAAAAAAAAAATGTTACCTCTTACGGCAATGATCGTATCCCAATGTTTCATGTTCTTCGGAAAATCCTGTGCACTTTCGTTCAGAGAACCATATTCACAAGCTTCTGTGTAGAACGTGCATCGTCCCACAGGTTGTGGTCTCCCTTCCATGCATCCTCAATTTAACTTTGAGCGCTCGGGTGATAACAAAATACTCAGGGGAGAGCACCCGTGGATGGTTCGCCTCAAAATTACCTCCTCGACAGGAGAAATGTCAAATTGCGCAGGCACCGTTCTTAACGCGAGATACGTCCTTACTGCAGCTCATTGCTTCAAGGATAAAGAGTAAGTAAAGCCTCAAAGTAGCTTGTCTATTCAGCTCTTTAATTAAACCCCGTTTGAGTCAATCTGCTATAATTCTTAATCTTCTCATGAATGTTCCAGAACGTAAAAAGTGACTGTGGTGGTCTTATCTCAAGTTCAACATTGCGCCCTGAACTCTATTTTAATTTTCAAATGGACGGAAAAAGTGGGAAGTGTCATGTGATTATGGTTCTGTGTAAATGTAATGCAGTTGGTAAGCCGGTGGGCCAATCAGTAAAAAAAATTGAAAATAAAGAATAATTTGTGTAAGGTTTGACACTTGACGCCTGTAGACCGAGCTAGGAGTAAAGCAAACTTTTTTATTAAACAGGATAAATCATAATTAATTTTGATGGTAACTTGGATTAAGAAAGGCTCTCAATGAAGAAATAATAGCCAATTAAATTTCTAAAGCTTGGGATTAAAGAATAACACTTCACGACCTTTTCAACGGCCTTCAAAGCTCATCGTAAGCACTTTTTCAATTACAGTTAGTCGATGATACATGTCGTTCAATCACGGCTGCACTGACCTACCATTATACATTTCTATTTTAAATTGGATGAAAATTAAATTTTTTTGTCATAGAGCAAAGAAAGCATATTAATCCGATTTGATGGAAATTATGATTGAATTAACACAAGTGATAAAAATGACAAAACCACCCACCTAAAATACCACACTAAAGAGTTAGCGAGTCTTGTAAAGAATGAAACTCCTGCGAGTGATATTTTTAAATTTAAATTTGATTAAATTAAAGTTATTTTAATACCTTGCCCAGCATGGACAGATATTTCTCTTTACCTAAAGGCAAGTAAACTTGTCAAACATATGTATCATGTCAAAAGAATAGCGACGATTTCATAAGTTGATTTGAAGAACTTCTCAGCTTATGACAAGTTCAGCATTAGAAAACTCATAAAAAACATAAAAAATTAATTTGGTAATGAAAATTTCGAGCCAGAAAGTCCTCGGAAAAGTTAAATATCTAAGCTTTCCAAATTGGAACTATAAAAACAACCTCAGGTCAATTTGTTCTTAGATTCTGTTCCCAGAACATTTCTTCTGATACCATTTTATGTTTGATCTACACTGCAAGAACTTCTCGCATTTTGTTCACAGAGCCCAACACGCCGGTGTAGAACTGCCTATCCGGGGGAATTCAACGACCCAGAATTTTCGATCAACTATTCTCATCAGAATCTCCCATGCCTACATACATCCGATGTACAACCGCACGTCCAAGGCGAGTTCATATTTTTTTCTCGTCTTTTGGTTAAGGTAGAAGAACTTGGTCATAATTTTTCACTCGACCTAGGTGTTGTGAATGGGTACTGGCTCGATTAAAGGAGAGTAGCTGGCACCGTCAAGGCGTCAGCGGAACAATTTTTAAGATGTAAAAAATCTAAACTTTATTGGAATGAAAATTTAAGTGGATTGATGGATGGCTCCACCAAAGGGAATAAAATATTGGTTGAAGATTTTTTCTTATTTCTTACGATAGTGTTCCTTAAAGTAAGATGGTTGGCAGAACGTTTTTAAAGTAGTCAAGCTGTATTTAATCATTTTATTCTAAAAAAACCATCACTCCACTCTTCTTATACACATGAATCTTCCTGTAAAATATTTTGGGTTCAATGCGAACATTTGGGTTCAATGCGAATATTTCTTGAATAGAACTTTAATTTATCAATAGTTCACAAAGCGACTTTCCTTTCAAAGGAGTTCACTGCAATTCTGCGGTTGCTAACAGTTGGTTTGGTTAGGTTGTGAGCAGCAGAATTGGGAAATCGACTTTATTGCTCGAATGCATTTTCATGTCGTAAGAAATATGAAACATATAACTGCACGATACATTTCACCTCGTATGATAAGCTATTCTATAAAATTGTAGCAAAAACGATAAAATATCGTTAATTTACACCGGTACATGATTGAGCAATTTACCTAGTGATACACACTTGGCCCTATACGCAGGGAACGTGTTGACGAGGGTCATCATCTTCAGAAAAAATTAGCATCCTTCTGTGCAGAACTCCCCTCACGACGTGGCTGTGGTGGCGACGGACACCTGGCTGCCGCTGCGAGCGGGCTACATGACTCCGGTGTGTCTGTACCCTGGCGCTGTGGACCGGAGTGTTGCTGGTGTTGTCGCCGGGTGGGACGCCACCCCTTCGCATGACGGAGGTGCGGACAACAGCCTACTCAGAATTTAAACAGCTTAAAGTATTTAGGGGTTTTAAGTTTAAGAAGTTTAAGGCATTTGAAGAGTTTAAGGCGTTTGAGGAGTTTAAGGCGTTTGAGGAGTTAAAGCCGTTTGAGGAGTTAAAGCCGTTTGAGGAGTTAAAGCCGTTTGAGGAGTTAAAGCCGTTTGAGGAGTTTAAGGCGTTTGAGGAGTTTAAGGCGTTTGAGGAGTTTAAGGCGTTTGAGGAGTTTAAGGCGTTTGAGGAGTTTAAGGCGTTTGAGGAGTTTAAGGCGTTTGAGGAGTTTAAGGCGTTTGACGGGTTTAAACAAAATAATTTATTTACCACAAGTGATGCAACAGTAGATTGTAGGTAACTCTAGTACAATGGACACATTTGAGTATAGCTACTTGCGGGCCTGAAAGAACTCATAAATTTGAAATGTTGTTTCCCCGCCATTTTTTCCTCGGGGGGAAGAGTCTTAGAGTAAGGGCGGTGATCAGGTTGGCAATGTAATGAATTCAGTAACTTGTAAATCATTCAGCACTAAATTTGAAATAAGTTAGCACCCTGCGAAAAGTTAACGAAAAGCAAACGTTCGTCCTCTGTCAACAATATTTGCGCGCCATTGGCATAGTTCTTAGGTCCCCTCAGAACCTATGATGCAAACTGTAGTGATCAAAATTCAGTGAAAAACAGAAAAAATTGTACTTTCATAATTTAAGTTTCCGTGCGTTTAACTTCGCTTCAAACTACGAGTCTCCTTCAACACTTTGACTGTGGCGTGAGGCGCTGAGGGAGTTTTCATTAGGCTGCTGACCGACCTGTACTCACAAACTCAATTTAAAAAAAATCAAAACTTAATGAAATCATGTTCTAGTTAATATTTGGTATTTTCAATATTGATTACTACAATTAATTTTTAATTTGAATTGAACATAAAACTTCCGCTTTACCTGCCGCGTTCAAAGTATTAAAAATAGACACAAATTATGAATTTTCGACAGTCATTCACTTTGGCTTCTTGAACTTTAGTAGAATGTGATGAGCTTTAATTTCTTCAGCTTTCTCTTCTGCGCAGCTACATCGCAACACTGGAAGAAGGCCGAGGCATCTTTCAAAGATACGCTTAAGTGTCGGAAGCACTACAACCTCCTCAATGTTGAAGTGTGGGACGACCAGGTAAGTTTCGCCTCAGTTTATTTGGACGCTCTAATTTCAAAAAAATTTTATCGTTAAATCTTCATTTAAAACAAGGGAAATTTATTAACATTGTTGTTTGAAGGTCTTAATTTAAGATGCGACTTTAAATCATGCCGATGAACGATCAGATATATTTCTTGCACTCGTTCGCCGATCTAGAATTAATACTTCAACCGTAATTGGTTGAACTGAAGTTCAATATTCAACGCAAATTCAAATTCAATTTTGTAAGCAATTTTAAACATTGCAAACAATAACTGGATGTGCCTTTATTTAGCTTTGATTAAGGGCTTTTGAAAATTAAGTTTGTGACTGCTGGTCGGTCAGCAGCGTCATGCAAATCCCCTCCGTGGCCACCGGTGGCTTACGTTATCGGTCGAAGTGTTAACTGGCCTCCAACCGCCATAATGGTCTGTACCAATTGGTCTACAAGGAAAAACTTATCGTTTTTAAGTAATTCAACCATTGGAAGCCGGATACTACTATAGATATCAAAATTTAGGGTAATTTGTACCCATATTTGACATTCAGGGATACTAGATAATGTACCGCTACCTTCTTTGTCATCGTATTTCATTTTTTTCCCCTAATCAAAGTAAAAATATCATGAGATTTTATTACTCAATTGATTGGTGAACGTACTCGCACAACCTCGTAAGAGCTCGTTGAGATCATTTTCGCAAGAAGGTGAAGTGTTTGCCCTCAAGCTAAATTCTTGAGTAAGCGTCAAAATGTTCAATTGAAATAATTGTCACAGGCAATACCCATGACAAATGTTGGGGAAATTCCACTCATAATTAAAGTAAAAAAAATTCATTTTCAGAATTCTTCCTCCTGCAGGGACACAATTCCAGTGCTAAAAGGGTTGAACTGCTTTGATGCTTCGTTGCTTTGATGCTTTGATGCTTTGTTGCTTTGTTGCTTTGTTGCTTTGATGTTTTGTTGCTTTGATGCTTCGTTGCTTTGATGCTTTGTTGCTTTGATGCTTTGTTGCTTTGTTGCTTTGATGCTTTGTTGCTTTGATGCTTTGATGCAACTCCCGTTAAACCATTCAGTTTCACACTCAAAATAGTTCATTAGACTTCGAACGTGTACATGCACATGGTATTTATTAATGTGATTTGCACTTTGTGTCATTCCCTTCCTGCAACACATCAGACTTGTCTTCCCAAGCGATGTCCTTATGGTTGGAGCCTCTCGGAAAGATGTAGCTATTGTATCCGTATAAATCAGCTCTACCCATGGAAGATACGAGGTCCCAAGTTGAAGGCCAGGTAGGCCTTCTTAATTTTGACGCACAGTAGTGTTCTTTTTCGTTAAGGAGACATTTTTTCTTAATTAGCTGTTTTTTCAGCACCTAATACTTCCTTCTTAAACTTTTATCTTGTTTCACAAAGTTCTTTCCAACTCAGCGTTTCTATGCGCAGGGGTTCTTGCGTGGACAAACACCTTGTGAGTGATTCCGCGTTCCCTGAACTACATACTAAATGATGCCTTTTTCTTTCCTCACTTTCGAACACCTTTGATGTGGCTGGGAAAGCTTCAACTCATCTAATCGAAAAATCGTTATTTCTCATTAACCATAAATAATTTTATCCTTTGCTCAAGGTATTACTAAGAAATTGCGATGTGTGTAATTAGTATTAATTTTAAATTATTTTAGCAATAAATATATGATATAATTAATATATTGCGTATTTTTATTTCAGTTTTGTGCGTCAGAGGACACAGACGAGTGCATCTCTGTCTCCGGGGGCCCGTTGCTGGTGTACGCTAAAGCAAGATGGCGGCAGGTGTGCTAAGTGGCTTGAAATTTCTCAACCAGTATAACGGTTTGCTCGTTCTTTGAACATTATCAGAATTTAAAGACTAGTCTCAAATCCAAGCCAATGATGAATTACGGAAAAATGAAGTCTCAACATGTTTACAAGTTAGGACTGTCTTCCAGTTTGAAACGTCCATTCAACCACGCAATTGAAGAATTCTTTTGATTTTCAAAGCCAGTAGAGTTATTCATGAAATGTGCTCGTTGAGCCGTAAATTGTCCGAACAGTAATTTTGAACTGGATTACCACGGTTGTGTCATGAGAATTTTTTTGTTATTGAGGTTAAATGACACTGTAGTACGAGAAGCATTAGTGATGGGAATGGTAGAGAACATCGGTCATTTCGTTTCTTCCTGATCTTGCAAATCTCTTTTTTCACTTTTACATTGTTAAAAGATGACACTCTGTAAAGAGATACCAGTACGTTTCATGTTCAGATGCTGAGCTCCGACTTCCTTCGTAATTTCTAATTAACATATTTACTGAGATAGTGCGGATGGTTAGGCAAGGTTGCAAGGGGCTAAATTGCACAACCAACTTCACTATTGTAATTCATTTCTATTATTTCTAAAAGATTAGGAAAAGTATAATGGCACGATAATATTTTGCCTTAAAATTTATCTTCGAAATATGGGTGAAATAACTGATAATAGGGATTGTTGAAATAAAAACTCAGAACATGAATGTGCCTATTATATGGTCATTGGGCTTGAAAAAGGCTAGAACTTGTGCTATCGGAGAACTAGAGAATCTTGCACAAAACTGGCACTAACGTTGCGCTGTAGTAAACTTTGCAGTCCATGCAGAAGATGAACATACCACTCATTGGTGGCATAGATAACTCAATAGCAGTTGGTTTAGGTTGGATTTGTCTAGGTTCTGCTTTGAACACATGCGCCTCAGCTGATATTACCACGTTTCCTATGCTGGGTCGAACTGAAGTTCAATACTGAACTTGAATTTAAAGTCAGCGATAGTAAGCAATTTTGATAATAGCAAACATCAAATAAATCGTGCCATCATTTAGTTTTCATTGAGTATTTATAAAATTGAGTTAGTGACTGCAGGTCGGCCCGCAGCATTATGAAAATCCCAAGAGTGACCACCGATGGGTCCCTTTGCGGGAAATGTTGCGTTACCTCTGCGATAGACGAACCTTCGGGACTTCTATCTTTCGTTCCCATGTCCCTTTTTAGTTTTAATGACTTATTTACGATCTCTTGTCTTTTCCTTTTCATTCTTAACTTGTAATTTTAAGTTCTAATTTATCATTCTTCAGGTCGGGATAACCTCGTATGGAATCGGGTGCTCAAATCCATACTTCCCTGCCATATACACCTCCGTGTCGGACAACTTGGAATGGATCAAAGCCAACGTCGACGGCGGCACTTGCAACATTTTCTGAAGTTCTTTATCAATCATAGGGCTGGAATTTTGGGATAATAATTCAAATTAAAGTCGATACTGTAATCTCCGAAATAAACTGTTCTTTTGAAATGAGAATTTTAGTAGTCCATTTCGTAAACGGAAGTTGCTGTTCCGTAAACGGAACAAAACAAATGGCGCACGTGGCTTAGGACGTATTCATTCAGTTTATCTTAAGAACCGAAACTTAAATTATCTGTATCTTCAATCATGCAGTTTAGCGAACGAAAATTAGTGATGACTTCTTCGGATAATGCGCGTTGTATAAGAGACGTGATCCCAAGCATAGGATCATGATTTTAGATGAATTGTAATAAATATAGAGGACGAAGGCCTGCGTTCGAAGATTATTTCTAGAGGCTGAATTTAACACACAGAAACCTCAAATTTATTAGCAGTGAGATTTCGTTCGATGAGGAGAAATCGCAATTGGCAAGGTTTTGAATTGCAAGCACTCACAAATTGTAGCTTTGTAACCTCTAGGAAGGTCGTCCACTTGTTTCTGTGCTGAAAGTTTTGAAATATTGCGAAAGTTCGCAAAAATTCAGGTATCGTATTAATACTCCGTTCTCATTACATTGCCTCCAAAGTCTTTTTTTTTGCTCCAGTAATTTTGTGACAGATTTGTTCGCGTTATTCACGTAAAAAAAAGTTGGCATCCCATCATTGTTGCTTATCCAGAGCATAGAAGGCTTTCATTTTTGAGTATTATTCAATTTTCAGTGGACGTACAGGAACCAAGACCAACATGGTTGACCGAAGTAACTACACGAGAACAAATTAAATGCAAAGCGTTTCAAAACGTCAGGGGGCTCCTCAATCATATGCCCTTATGCAATAACAGAAATGATCTAAGCTTATTTCACAATAAGCGCCAAAGTTTACGGTTAGGCTCATGAGCTAGAACCCGGTTTGATCATATCCCAAGTCTACATAATTCACCGACTGCATGTCACTGTGGTGATCAGCCTTAGAAGTAGGCTGGAGAACCTTGTTCTGCTGTGCTCCCTAAAACAAACTAACTTAATGAGTAGAATTTTACTCCATAGACGCAATTCGACACGACAGTGAATGTTCATTTAACCGATTCAATCAATTTACTGGTTATGTTACAGTTTGGTGCGGACTCGTTTAAGGCCTTGCTAATGCATTGGCAATTTAGGGAAAAAGAAGAGCATGATACCATAGAGAGCAGAACTTGGTGAACGTCTGGAATAATTGGAATTTCAGGGCGCACGCATCTTATAGATACTTCTAGCAGATGGGTGTCAATGCATTCATGAACATTAATAGCGTGAGAAAATGGGGAAATTTGATAAATTCAAGCTGGAGTCCTATAAAGTCTCTTATGTTCATGAAATCCAGGGTCAGTGAGTTTACACGGCGAAACTAGAAGCTTACAATTGAGTCAAATTACATTCATTGTGGATTTTCTTTCATTACAAAATGCTTAAATGATCTGACATATTCATCCCCAAAGTCAAAATTTTAGCAAAAATATTCGATGGAAGTAATATGAGAACATTCCTTATTAATTAGTGGTGTAGAATCAGGACATATTTTAGTTTGTTTACTCATTATGAGATATGATTTTAATCGCATTAAAGTTAGGTGACTTGTTCGCCCACACAAAATACTTAAACTGGCCGGCAGAGAACAAATTTATACTGAATTGTCTAATGATTGTAACCAGTATGTCATCGCAGTGAGGCTGAATGAGAAACTTGATTGAATTATCGTTCATTACCGGAAACCTCCAGACTTTTATGTAGGATAGTCTGTGGTTAGCTTCATTGAGGAAACATTTTTGTCTGTTCCATTGAATAGATTGAATGCAGTCGAGATTATCAGGTAGTGTATTATAAATTCAGTGTTTTTTTTGAGCATTCATTATGTCTTTAGAAGTCCTAATTAGATGGATTTTAGCGTCACAGCGCTCATCAAAATTGTCATTGAACTCGTTAACTTTACAGTTAATTTTTTGCATTTTAGGATAGAGTGACCTACAACTCTAGTGCAGCATGGAGGCAGGTCTTCAATGTTCATCGCGTGAGAATAATTATTATCGAAATTTTGAACCATTTGGTACGGGAAACTCTCGATCAGAATCGTTCAACTCAAGATACGAGTTAAAAGGATTTTGTGCAGGCAAATATTTCGGGATTTTCGTTTTTGCGCTGGCGAATATTTCGGGAAATTTCATTTGGGCAAACATCGATTAAGTCAATGCGAAGGAAATACAGAAATATTAATAATGATAATAATAGAAGTGAAAACATATTCCATTAGATCTTATAATGATGTACGCGAGCGGGCTCGCATTTACACGAGTGTATCAAATCTGAGCTGAAGACTAAACAAACACTTCAATCTTGCCCCTTTTTATTATCTGTCAGACAATGGATGTGATTAATAACCGCAACAAATACTAGTGCTGCGATGTGTATTATTTTTTTAATTTCAGAAATACTTTATTCTACGTCCTGATAATTACACATCTACGAAATTATTTCATAATTTTCAATTTCAGGGTGCCTCATGCGGTCAAAATAGTCAGTTATGAGTCATAAATTCCAATATCTTGGACAGTAAATTTGCCTTCATAGCAATTTATGGTACACCTCAAAATCACTAAACTTCATTAACAGGACAGTGGAAGTTCTCCAATGGCCAATGAAATCGAATGACAACATGGTAAGGTTTTTGCTCTGTTGCCGAGGATTAGAAAGCCGCCCATGAATATATTTTATATCCATGTTTATGACTCCGTAATTAACTATAGATAACGAGGCGTACTTTTATGTCTAATTACTCCTAGCTCAAAACCTCCTATAAACTAAGTTATGGTGTTTCTCCCGCTAGATACTCTTCGCGGAAATTTACAGCATTAGATCGATGGGGCTCGGTGTGTTTTTTCTCCTTCTCCTGATCAAAGACCAATTATACATTACAGGTAATCTTTTCATCCAGGCCACCTATAAGCATTCCTATTTATGTCTCTATAATGCAATAAAGCAATTGCTAAATTGCTGCAATATACTCTTCCATGTAATAATCTAGTAAAGCAACAAACGTAGGCTGTGAGTATTACTTCTGACATCTATATTAGAATGGGTATATAAGCCTGAATGCTTCCCAGTCATGTCAGTGCAACACGGCTCACGGTACTCCCATCTTCCTCTCATCCAAGAGCCAACATCTAAATACGCAGACCAAATCTACTCTAAAAGCAGCATCTTTTCGATACGTAAAACGTCTCTCAGACACGGTTAAATGGCTGGAAAATCGTTGCTTCTCTGCTTTTTGAGCGTGTTTTCATGCTCGTTCTCTTTAGGGTTTGGAGGAATACTTAAAAATGATTCAGGCCGCAAAGTCACGATCGATCATGGGGAGAGGTCGCTCTACGTCCCCCACCGTGACTTGCATCCTTCACCACAGGAGCAGAAAATCCTTGCTTTTGATGAGCCTGAAGAGCTCGATGTAAATGCTTTTGAGCGTGGCAGAGCAGATCAAAGATCGTTCTTGAGGAGGATCATCCGCGGCAACATCCAACCTCTCAGGTGGATCACCGACCGTCGAGGGAGGGTGAGTGGTTCGTTGTTCATATCTTGAAACGAGGGAGGACAGAGATATTCTAATTCCAATTCCGTGCGGAATGCTTAGTGCTGCCCCAACGTTTTAACACTTTGACTGCGACGTGAGCCACCGGTGGTACAGGGAGGGAATTTTCATAATGCTGCTGACCGATCAGTGGTCACAAACCCAGTTTTTGAAAATAATTAAAACAAAATGAAGGTACGATTCAATTAATGTTTGCTATATTCAATATTCTTTACTGACTTTATATTTGAGTTGAATGTTGAACTTCAGTTTTACCTGCCTCAGTCAAAGTGTTAATCTCTTAGCGAGTTTAAAAAAACTTACCGACGAGTAAGAAATGAAAAATACAGTTCAATATCTTGATGTACATATACTTCGTAGATGCGTCGAGTTATTACTTTCTATGTTTTATGTTGAGGGAGGGTAAATGATTCTTTGTTTATATCTTGAAACGAGGGAGGACAAAAGTATTCTAATTCCAACTCTGTGCGGTTTGCTCAGCTTTGTCCCTACACTATGTTTGTAGCGGAGTTGTAGATTTATTATTGTTTTCCCTGTTTTATGTTAAAAGATCTTCCACTCGTGATAAGTTGCTTCTGAATTCTTTAAGCTTAGTTAACCCATAATACCAACATTGCTATCAGACCAGTCTTTCCTCGAGTCCTCATAGAAGTTTGCATGTGTCTAACAAATAATGTTTCCAATGTGCCATTTAGCTACACGTTCAATCCAAGAAACCAATGAGGAAGTTTGTACGCAATTGCAGATAGTAAAAACTAAAGTTTAGTTCCGTAAAATTACCACTCCTTAGTCGGACTATCACTAAGAATTTAAAGACGAAGAATACAGCACGCATAGGTATCATCTTTAATAGAATTTAAACATGATATCTATCCGTGCTGTATTCTTCGTCTCTAAAGTTTAGTGTTTTGTAGTGAGTACAAGACGTCACTTAAGTTTGCAACTTCAACATCTAACTTAAATATCAATCTCACGAAAGTTAGAAATACATTATTATTTTCTTTCACAGCTATCAACTTCTCGATTGTCTCTTTTTTCTGACCACTAGCTTTAAAATTTTTTTATTGATGTTCCTCCTACAAGTACATTAAGAATGCATTTCGAACTAAGGACACTCTGAGATTTTGATTTTCTGTGACAACAGCTTTGTTGCATTGAACTTGATTACCGTAATTAGACGGATCGAATCAGGACGGAGATATCTGCAGAAAAAATACAATTCTTTCAAAGAATACATCAACGACGTACCAAGAAACATCAACATCAGAAATAATATTGTAAAAATTGACAATGAATATTTTGTAAAGCTTTTAATTTGCTTTGGGCGTGAAATAGGCCTTTGTTCTTTGAAGTTTATAAATTGCCATTGAAGTCACCGTTCTCATACGCCATTGAAAATATTCCTCATAGATTTATGCTTGATTTTAGACAAGAATATTAGGTGCAACAAAAAATTTGTCAATCTTTTTAAAGTATAACAAAATTTTTACCTTTTCCAGATATTTGGAGAACTTCCTGACGTTTCCAAGCCCCTGTCGCAGCTTAGAAACCAAACCAAGAGGATGATGTTGCCCCGATCCGACCGTGTCACCAGCGGTAAGGGGAATGAATATACGTACTCATAAGATTCGGATAATCTTGTTTGTTCGCTTGTCGCCTTCCAAATCCTGTATCTATCAATAACATAGAGCAAGATTCAGCACTCTGTTTTTAGTTGTAACATAAAGCACAATTCAAAATTCCTACACGCTGATTTTGGATACGATTTGTTACAAATATCCATATTACGACGAACATTTCCTGATTACTATTTAGTTGAATATATGAAGCCTGACCTAAAGGAACATGAACAGTGTAGTAATAAGCACAATTTAAGCTAAATCATCATAAGTAGCGTAATGGCGTTCGATAAGCATGGGCAACGGGATTAAACGAGGCATTTATGAGAGATTATCTTCATTTGCGAGCTGGAGTTAGCTTTTAAGCTCTAAGCGTGAAGTAGCTACTGAAATGCTCGAAAAAGTAGCATGAGAGACCTTTTTAGTTTCTTTTAAGAGTACATGGCTGTTCAATATTTTCAAAATTAAGAATTTTTCGAAGTTTTACTGAAATTACTTTGTGTCCACAAACTTTGCGAGAAATCTCTAACATACGAACTGCTTAAAACAAACTTCACGCACTTGTCATGAGCACACTGAATGAATGAGTTCCCATATACATCTCATCTTATATTTCACGTCAATTGTCGCAGTCTCAAGTAATTTCTTCCCTGAAATCTTATTGATAAGTTAGATTATGATGTAACTCAATTACTTTCAATATAAACACGGTAAAAGTGAAGTAGTTTAAAGATTTTTGTCCACTAACTGGGAAATTTTTAGTTACCGACAGCAAGAGTTAGCTAAAATCATGTTAGTCTCAAGAAAATTGTAATTTTTTTACTTAAATTTATGCTTTTTGAAAGGAAACTTATCTGTTGCTTTATTGATGGGTGTAAACGCAGCATGGTTAACAAGTTTAGCATTGCTCTTAGTGTTTATTTAATAACAAAATATTGTTACTTCAAGTTTCATCACTCCATTTTGCTACAAAAAATACTTGAAAAGTTATTCATCACAACCACTCTATGGCACACGAATGAGTGCGATATGTCATTCTTATACGAAGAGAAATTATGCCCCTGTGTCCAAAACATGCTGGAGAACTTGTGTGGATAAGTTCAGTCTAGACACAGCACGCTTTTAAACTTTGTTCCAAATATGATTACCAAACACTAATTTAGAAAGCAATATAGCTACGCTCAGAAAAATTTTACGCAGTGTCTTGAAACTAATCTTAAAATTTCCTAAAGCGGATCCTAAGAAATGAAACATCTAACGACAAAACGGTGTTAACCCTCCAACGTCCCGGAGGACTTTCGGTCCACTTTTGAAAATAGCCTCAATATGTCGTATTTCTTGTTAAATTTGTTCCCTAGTGTGTTCTTTGGATTTCACAGCCAAGTGGCAGCTCCTTGCTCACTCTACTGTCGGTCACTACCTGATGCCAGAGTAAGTCCAATGATGGTTGTCATAATAACTCTAATATGAGAGGAAAAATGCTGACGGTAAAGGGTTAAAGTGTTAGTTTGTCTGTGGCTCAGGTTTGCCCTGCAACGGCGTCACAACGCTGTCTCCAGACGGCGACGACCTCGCATTCGTTCTGCCTGTGAAACTCGACTCGACGCTGTGCCAAGCCGTCATTATTGTGAGTCTTTTGTGTCAACGTTCTGTCATGTCTCGTATTTTCTGAGATTACCACTTTACTGACGATCCTAGAGTTATACGTCATACGAATAAAAATTAGTCAGTTATCAAAACTCAACTGAAGCATCTCTTTAGTTGAAAGACTCTGACTAATTTTGATTCCTATTGGTCGAGGTTCGCACTAAATGTTTTACAGTTCGAGGATCGTCTGTGTGTGAATGCGCTTGTTTACTTTGCTGCCGAGATAAATTCTTATATTTCAGCGCAATTTTTGGTTTCATTGTTTCCGCAGCTGCGGCAAGTAGCTCTTCCTGTAACCATAGAAAACGGAGAGCAGAAGAAATTATAGAGAATCTCTTCTCCGCGGTTAACAAACACTTTACTACATCCCCTTACGTTGAGAAACTGAAAAGCATATCGAAATTACAACGTCATTATGACATGAACAGATCAAAAATATGTTTTTTGTTTTTTTCGTCACTGGTAGGTATTTAAAGTGTCTGAAAAATGTTCAAAGAGTTTTCAGTGCATTTTTTTCTTGGTAACTTGGCTAAAATTTAATCTAAGTTTCCATGATGTTTTGTAACAAAAATGGAAAAATTCAACTAAATAATCACTTCTTTTCGAGGTTTTCAACTCTGATTATGCTTTGTCAGTATCATATCTTACAAGCATCATGGTAACTTGTTAACTTGAGCTCCACTAACCTAGATACGTAGCACTGAAGTGCGTCACCATTCACAGGAAATAATCAAAACCATATCCTGGAAATCACCTATAGCACCGTCCACAAAAATAATCTAAAATCTATCCTGGACGTCACCTATGACACCATTCAGAAAAATAATCTAAAATCTATCCTGGAAATCACTTATGGCACCATTAATTAATTTGAAATAATCAGAACTCTATCCTGGACATCACTTATGACAACGTTCACAAAAAATAATCAGAACTCTAACCTGGACATCACTTCATTTGTTTGAAAGTAGAAAATGAAATCTTCCGCAGCCAACAGAAGGAAGTTCGCTGACGCTCAAGTGTCCGTTCTTTTCGTTTGATGGCTGCCAAAAGGAATACCTCTACGTCACGGACGGCGCCGACCGCAAAAAACTGTGAGTTGTTGCTTTCGGGAGTATTCATATGAAGCAGATGCGACATGAGAGCGTAACATAGAGGTTTTATTTTCGGTTTTTCAAAGAAGATTATGCAAGGAAAAGGGTTTTATAGTGCACTATCGTTTCCGTGCCCTCAAAAATTATGGAATTCTATAATATTCACTTGCGTAAATTACTTAATTCGATTAATGTTTGTCCAAACCATACTGTCATTTTATGACACCGATTACAGTCTCACACATTATTCGATGGATGAATGCCAAGCGGAGTGTTTTAAAAGTGTCACGGAAATAATTTTTATTTGCTATTATAAGGTAAAAATCATATCAATACCGAATAGCATCTCGTCAATGTCATCCGCTCGCATTCCTGAACGAAGAGGTGCTCTAAAGGCTATTCAAGTTTCACAGCTCCGAGCTTCCCTAGATATTTTATTTTTCAAGCAACCACCTCTAAATTTTTCAAATTTCAACAGGTACTGCGGCGGGCAAAACTTAGACTCGCAGGAAAACATGAAGCAGCTTTTCTTGCTCTATGAGAAGAAGATGCAAGGCGACTCCGCCGTCAACGCGTTCTGTACCGTCTCTGCCAAGTGTGAGATATTTTTAATTGAATCATGACTATGAAAACTTTGAGCCTTAGCTTTTTTAAATATGTTTCGGGAGAGTTACATTATATACCTTCTTGAACATCAGGGGGATTTTTCTGCTTTTACCAATGTTCTGAAGTCAATTTTCACATTTCAAGTCTTAGTTTCATTCGTGGAAATTTTATCGGGTGTCTGAAAGCCAACTTTTTTTTTGAATGAATATATGTGGGATGGAACTATCACTGGAATTATTTTTCCATACTCTGTCTCAAAATAACAAATGCTTATTCACCGTTTTTCTCCGTTTATTGAGAGTTAAAACTAAGAGTTTTAAAAAACTAAGAGTTCTCCGTTTATTAAGAGTTTAAAGGGAAATTCTATGCGTAGGGATAATTTTTTCGTATCTTGAAATTAGAAAACATGATGGAAACAGTTCAGTGTTAATTCTCTTTGGCGCTGATGCATTTTATTGTTAACACGAACATGGAGTGAGATTGTCAGCTTCTGCCCACAGATGACGCTCCGCCTGCCCAAGACGAGCCGGCTCCGGTCGATACATATCAAATTTGCCCTGCCTGTGAGTCCTGCCAAATGTGCCTTCCTCTTGATGTTCCTCTCATAAGCATAAGTTCAGGCTATAGTTCTGTCGCAATTTATAATAAATTCATAGAGATGATAGTTCCTTTCATTATTGCATTATGCAGTTTTACCTCTAATAGTTTTCAAAAGTTTCTATGTAACGTAGAATAGTTAAGTTATGGTGATATTTAAGCTAAGCAATGAGTTGAAATATGTTAGTTTAAATTCACTTTCAGATGCAATTAAATAACTTGAAGTTATTTACCTATTCAGATTGAAAACTTCTAACATGTTAACATATTTTTAGAATTTTTAATACTTTTATGCTACTCATGAATGCCTCGTTGGAGTAAGTAAACTCCAATCTTTTACAGTAGAATGTACCCACATACAGGCAGCGATGGAAACTATTTGCATATTAATTCACTATTTAGCATCCGTTCACCATAAGTTCAGTTGAATTAAACCACCATATTCATAACTTCTGATATGGACATTACATGAGAGCCATCAATTTTACAACTGTGAGCGCATTCATGATCTAAACCTCAGAAAGTTATAAAAAACACCACTTGGGAACAAAACAGGAAAATCATGGTGTTTTGGATACAGGAGGATACAACTATTGTATCTATGGGAATTAGCACTCCCAGGAGGTAATGTGAGGCATCGAGCTGGACTTAGGGAGGCTTTCTATATGTTGAAATAGAATGTTTTTGTTTTGTTAAGGACCATCTTTCTTTGATTCTCTGCTGCCCTCTTTTTCAGCGCATACTACTTTCTTTTTGAACTCTTATTTTGTTTCATAAACTTCTTTCTAAACTTTCTGTTTCTATGCACCTTATGCATAGATTCCGCGTTCTCTTAACCCCATACTGAATGATGCTTTTCTCCGTCCCTTCTTTGGAACGTTTTTATTGCAGTTAGGGAGGCTTAATATAACATCTAATCTAATCTTTGTTCCCTCAACATGATACTAAATGGTGCCTTCGTCCTTCCTCTCTTGGAACATCTTTGTCGTGGTTAAGTGAGGCTGAAACTTTCTTATGTAATAATAATAATACAAATAATGATAATAATAATAATAATCTAATCTTTGTTTTGGGTGCAGCTTGTGGCAAGGCAGTGAGCAACTCAGGCACCGTGCGCATCATCGGAGGGTCCCTGGCGGACGAAGGAGAGTACCCGTGGATGGCCAAGTTGGACATCAAGATGAAGAACGGCAACAGCTTCCAGTGCGGCGGCTCCATTATCAACTCCCGCAACATCCTAACCGCCGCTCACTGCTTGGAGGATGAACAGAAGTGAGTTGCGCTCATCGATTGGGTCGAAGTTGAGCTACAGTTGTTAAGTTTTGTTCACGGAACCTACAGTTACAGCTGTTAGCAAAAAATAACGGAACCTTCTTGAGAAATAGATTTTTGAGAAATATACATGATTTTCCAATCAATGTTCAAACACAATAGATATACTTCAAAATGTATAAACATATTACTTTCTAGGCGTACGAAAGCGCACGTGAACCATATATTTCAGGGGGAAAATCACGTTGATTCTAGAGACCATGTCTAAAGACAACAATTTGGGTTACTTCCCCAGCATTCGGTCCATCGGGGTGACCGTTGGCCGAATCGGGTCCTCCCCTTCGGAGGGTGAGCAGAGGATCGTGGCTGAAGATTGGCTCGTGCATCAGGAGTACTCCCAGCAATCGCAGGTGAGGAGTATAGGATTTGTGAACAGTTTTCGAACGTGGAACGCATCTATATCGTACGCATTCCGCAAATAAATGTGGCACAAGTGTACATACACACACAAATTGAAAGCACAAGTCAACAAAATCCTACGAAATGGTTTGACATAAAAAATTCCGAGGCCATTGATTTTTTATTGTTTTTAAAACCATGAAAACTGATTCTTGCAACTATTTCTTGATACTGATCAAAATGATTGACCGACGCAGAAGATGGACGCCGATATTGCCATAGTGTACCTGCCGCGAGACCTCCGCTTGGGGACGGCCCCCCTGGATGCGGTGCCCGTGTGCCTCGCCCCTCCTGACCAATACGAACACCAAGTGGCCGTCGTCACGGGCTGGGGTGTCACGTCTCCGTCGGAAGGAGGTATGGTCTGCAGGGCGAGGGTTCTGCAGGACGAAAACCCTTTACGACACATGCATGACAAGTGTCGTAGTATGACACATGTGCGAAGACGCTCAAAAATGTTTCAGCAAATTGAATGTTTAATGAATGTTTCGGTTTATAATTAAAATAAGGTTCTCAAAGATTTTGTATCGTCAAGGATGTAGATTTAACACTTTGTGTTACGACTTAGAGCCTCATTGGTAGCATGAGTCCGAACTGCGAAAGTTTCCACATATTGTGAAAAATTAGGAAAATTGCTGCACAGTGCTCATAACATCGCTCAAAGTCATAATATTATGGGCCAGAATATTTCCGAAATTGTATTACTTCTCCGGTTCAGTATTTGTAGAAACTTGAAAAAAATAAATCAAGAATGCTCTTTACGCTTCCATAACAAAATAAACGCCAGTTAAATGATTGTGCATTTATACCTCAGTGTTCCAGAGTAGGCAGTTCGAAGGTATGAATGCTTGTTTAGGAACACTTTTCCTTGTTCAGAGAAAGACTTGAAAGTTTTTTTTATTCTGGTACCTCAGTTTTAAAACGTCCAGTTTCTAACTCAAAACGGATAAGGCAATGCTCTCCAGCGCTCATATCACCAGCGGCTCGAAAAGACATTTTGACTTTCCTCAACACACTTTTATTGAGGCTATTTTCACTAACCAGCTAAAGCTATAAAATGCATGTATGTTACGCTATCTCCTACGAATTTTACAAATTAAGGCAAGAGATCTGTATTTACCTTGGGTACATTTAGCATCATCAATTTGTGAAAGATTTACTTTTGAATTTTTAGTAAGTCTTTCGAAAAGTCATATTTCCTCATCCAGTGCGCAGTATCTTACATTTCTCGATTCAGTACGTCATTCACTGAGTAAGAGTTGCTTTCAAAAAGTTGATTCTTCGGCACTTCCATGGTATTACGTCAAGTCGCATCTTAAATTGAATTAATTGCTCTACTCTTCCTGGACTCTGCGATATTGCTACATGAAGGGATGAAGAATATTTCTCTCTGGATGCCAAGGGACCTTCAGTTCATACTGAATTACTGAGACGTCTTTCAAACCTGTGCTTTGATCCAATTTAAACTAATAATTATGCCATAGTATTTTAATTTGTTTTTTTAGACTATGTAGGTATCTTATCGTGAATCTTAACTTATGTTAGAAATAAGTTCAAATGCTGTTTCTCCAAATTTAACGTAGAAGGTACACTTGCTTCTCAGTATTATTCGTTCGTCCATTTCGTTCACATTTTCAATACTAAAATCATTTTTGTCAGGTGTCTCCCCACACCTGCTGGAAGCTGGGGTGAAGATCACGAAACATTCCGAGTGCAATGGAGCCTACAGCGTGTTTGGCCACAGCATCACCGAAAAACAGGTTAGTTACATTATACTCTTAACTATCGCAAATTTTTAAATGCTACATGACGGGGAGCATTGCAATGAATGCACGTACTTTACCTATAATTTGAGACGGCTGAGGATATTTGAATACCTAGACGCAAACATCTTTTAACAGAAAGATCACACACTAAAATTTTAATAATGTGAATCTGAGTTAAGGTGATTGGTTAAGACCGTAGTATTCTGAAAAGAAAGTCATTAAAAAAATTGGCGTCGAGCTTTTTTGTCTAAAACTTACTTTCTTATTTTCAATACAAACTTTACTGGGAATTTTTTTTAATTTCAAGTAATGGGAGTTTGGTCATGCAAAGATAACGGCAATATCATACTCAATCCAAATTTATTATAATTTGTGTAATTATTTCAAGCTCTTATAAGTTATGGGTCTTAAAAGTTCATACCAAATTCGCATTGCAACTCTCAGGTCCTGAGAATGCGACAAAATAGAATCTGAATTAGAAATTATCTTTTTAGAAAGACAAACGTCAACATTATAAACTTCTTTCATTCTTAATTACTGAAGTAGCGCTTAATTCATATTTCGGACGTATTTGAGAAATCAACCTCACATCCGTGAAATGTACCGCCTGATCGACGTGGTAGTGTCGCACAGTTGCCAGCGAGTCCATGTTCTTGCTAAAAATTCAAAATTCCCCCTTTCCCAAATAAAATTTAGCCATCAAAATTATCTGAAGAGTAGTAAGATACCCGGGACTTTGTAGGAGCTTATTAGAACAAAAAAAAAAAAGAAACTTGCGAAATTTGGTCAAAAATAGTAATTTTACACCTGTGGTTCGTAAGACACCCAGTACATTATATGGGCTTACTAGAAACAAATAAAAATTTGCGAAATTTTGTCGAAAAAGGGTAATTGGACACCCGTGTGTGTGTGTGGGGCAGGTGTGTGCGGCGGAGGTGGGGCGCGACAGCTGCCAGGGCGACTCAGGCGGGCCCCTCGTCACGCAGCTCAAGGGGCTCTGGTACCAGGTCAGCGTGCTCCTTTATTCCAGCATTGATACGCTTTTTTCAGAACTTCAAAGCAAGTTTGTTTGTTATTTCGAGCCGAAACTCTGTACTTGTTTATTAACTAGTTCATTATTTCGTGTTGAAATAAAGTGCTAGTTTATTGTTAAGTTTATTATTTCAAGCCAAAATTCAGCACTAGTCTTTTGATGATTACTATTTCGTGCTGAATTGGGAATTATCGCTCCCAGGGGAAATGTGTAGTCCTGAGGCGAGAGTTAGGTTGGCCTTCTTTTTGTTGAAATAAAAATTTTGTTTTGTTAAGGACCATCTGTTTTCGATTCATTGTTGTCCTATTTTTCAGTACCTCTAATTTTCTTCTTCAACATTTATCGTGTTTCATAACCTTCCTTATTATCTTACTGTTTCAATGTGCACGGGATCGTTTACGGGAACACCCTTTGTGCATAGATTGCACGTTCCCTCAATTCCATAATAAATGGTGCCTTCATCCTTTCTCTCTTTGAACATCTTTGTCGTGGAAAAGGGAGGCTAAAACTAATTTATAATGTATCAATAAATTCGTGCTGAAATTCAGTTTTAGTTTGTTATCAAGTTTATTATTTCTCGCTGAAATTTGATTCGAGTCTATTAAAATGTTTATTATTTCGTGCAGAATTTCAATATCAATTAACTTGTGCGTTTATTATCTCGTTCACACAACAATTTTGTACCATTATATTCAGGCATTTGTGACTTCGTGCGAAACTTAATGGCAGCTTTGATGGTTGATTGTTTCGAACTAAACTTTAATACAAGTTTATTTACATGTTTATTATTTCAGGTTACACTTCAGCACCAGTTTATTCAAAGGCGTAAAGTTTCATAGAGATTCAGCACCATTTTATGTTTGTAATTTTAGTTTATACTAAAATTAAACATCAACACATTGATAATTTTTTTTTTTGTGTTGAAACTAAACGCCGTTTTATTTAAACGCTTATTCAGTATATACCATCTCACAGTATTTACCATCCATTTCTCATAAAATATTTGCCAACTGTCATGAGCAATGAAGGGTGAATAATAAAGCAGAAGTTGTCAAGTATCTGTCATTATTGGTGATACGCTTTTTTAAATGCTGAAAATCTTCGAAACGGTATCCAATTGAGATAGAAACGCATTCAATTTCAAAAGAAAATGCGACCATATCATATTCATTGACGGTGTTCACCGCTAATTCATTTCATTTTCGGGAATGAATCCTACGTCTCCTTCCTCAGAAACAGATGTGGTTTTGAAGCATTCGCCGCAGCTGTTGCGTGTGCTCAGAGTGACTGGAAGGGACTTTATTTCAGATTGTTATATACTGAAATTCAAATAGTAATCATACGTGGCGCGTTTACCCTCACATTTAAATAATGAGTGATGATAATCGCGCTTGGGAGTAAGGGTAAATTTAATTTGATTTGATGGTTAAATTTAAATAACAATCTGCGCTAAGACTTATCCCTGAAATTCAATTAATCGTTCGTCATGTGTTCACCCAGAAATTCAAAAAATGATCCCACATATCCAATTTAATTTGATGGGTAAATTCAAACAGCAATTGCACGCTAAGACTCTACCCTGAAATCCAATTTGTCATGTTGTTTGCCCAAAAATTCCAGAAATAATCACACATGTCATGCTCGTCCACAGCTCGGAGTGGTGAGCTTCGGCATCGGGTGCGCAGACCCTCAGTTCCCAGGAGTTTACACCCTCGTGCCCGCCTACCGGGACTGGATCGCACAGCAAATAAAGGGCGGCTCTTGCTGAACCCCTGCACACCAGAGGTTCCTGGCGCGCCTGCCTTCTACTGGGTGTCTCGAAAAAATGTACTCTCTCTTTGACTGCCTAGTGCTCATGCGTTTTATTTTGATAAAGGTGTTGATTTAGTTTGATACCAGTTTAATGAGTTGAATAAAATAATTTAAATTAACTTCGAAAAATTGGGTTTTAAAAAAGAAGACCCAGTTGGATCTGAACGAAAATGAAGAATGCATGAGTAAAAGTCATTCAGAGGATGAGCACATATTTTTGAGACACGGATTGCAGCTTGTTCATAGGAACAGGAAGGATAATGTTGAGCTCTGCAGCAATTGAAGTGTCATGCAATCATAGGAGTGCGGACCTGAAGTCAGGAGTTGGAGTCAGAAGCCAAAGTCAGGAGTGTGTTAAAGTGTTTGATCAATACGTTGAAAATCTGAGTCGAAGAGTGTGTTTGAAAATTGAAGAAATTTCCCTTTTTGGTCTTTTATGGATGTCACACTCATGATGTTCACTCCACCTGCATCGAACTTTTAATATTCAAACTTCGCTAAAAGCGAACACTCTGCTAGTTTTGCGATGATTGCAGCTAACATGCTATGTTTGACAGCATCGACAACTGGATCCTTTCGAGCATGTTAAACTTCATTACTAGCTTCGATGGTGATGAACAGCATCTGTTGAAGATAATAGATGTTATCGAATGAGATTTTCAGTTACCGTTTTCGTAATGATGTCCATCATTTCTGTTGAACCGATACGCAAAGAATTTTGAACACCAATCTCAAGCACATAGACGGGATCAGTAACCTGAAAAATTTTTCCAACCAAAACACTAACGACATTGTCAACAACAGTGACACTACTGGAAAATTTGTCACGATTATTTAACTGGCAAATTTAAAAGAGATGTTCAATGTTTGAAACATGGTGAAAAAGTTTGTACGTTTGAAGCACAGAGTGGTATTGTGTTTTGCACCTCATTAAGCGGAGCATTAAAGACCTTAATTTTAGGGTACAGCGTTTTGGCTGATTTAGCATTAATGTGTGACGATACTTAATTAAATAAAGGTGTGACATGTTTTTAAGTTTGACTTCTTTCCAAAACTGGCAAATCGTTGATTTGATTTTCATTCGTTGTAAGGTTTGCTCCATCAGCTGGTGTCAGAATTATAAGTATTGCTTTTAGGACAATTTAAAATTGTTCAGATTGCCATGCGTCAGGGAGATTCCCAGTAAATCGTCAGTGCGCAGCCATCCACACTTCCATAAGCACCAGTGCGCTGGTAGATCGTAAGTACTTTCCAGTCAAGAGGCTGCCTGATTTACAAAAAAACGTCCGTTTACTGCAATTCTATTAATATGCTGAGTAGCCCCTAGACACATTGAAGTCCGAAGCATACAGCATCTTCTCCTATATTTTTCTGTTTTAAGTTACTTGAAGTCATTGTATAACAAAGTCATCAATTTTTACCAAGTTCAACTAGTTGTGTTTTAAGTTTCTTCACCGATTAATTTTTAGTTTCTATAAATAAAGCCTTAATTTACTTTCAGCGTGCGGCAAACCTGTAACAATTAAATTCTTTCTTCATATGTTGATTTATTTTCCTGCATCAATTGTCTATCCCTTAATAATTGGCAAGTTGAACGCTTGGAAAATAATTTTCAGCTCCTGATCCAGTTGTGCGCAACACTCACTGTCTAGGTTGATTCATTGGTCAACCGTTCACAACCAGACCAGATTTTCAAACATCCACACCAGCTCCTCCAGTAAACCTTACTCCCTCTACTACTCTTACTACGTATTACTAGTTACTACCTACTGCTACGTACTACTACTACTTCGTACCACTAATACTAAGTACTACTACTAAATACTACTACTAAATACTACTACTAAATACTACTACTAAATACTACTACTAAATACTACTACTACATACTACTACGTACTACTACGTACTACTACGTACTACTACGCACTACAACAACTACATACTACAACTACTACGTACTACAACTACTACGTCCTACTACAACTACGTACTACTACAACAGCTACGTACTACTACGACTACATACTCAAATTTAAGTCATCATAGCGACACAACTGTGACATAAGTACTCCTAGCTTCACATGACTACCGTACGTGCTGAAACGTAGCGTATCCAAGTTGACGTAAAAGAACTTACGCTGGTAATTGTACAGCTAAGATGAAGTAAAATGTTTGGAAAAGTAGTTCGAATTTTTTTATGTGAAACTTTAGAGGGGAATGACGAATTTATTGGTATACGTAAGTGAAGTACTGTAAATATTTGTAAAACGTGAAATATGACATTAATATCAAATCGAATTAGATTTCCCATTTTCAAGGAGTAATATCTATTTTAGGCTTCTCAGTGTTCTGGCTTAATATCTTGCCCAGAAGCGGTTTTTTGTGACGCACCAGGTCTACTTAATACTCTATCTTAAGTTAGTCTAAAAATATTACCTTTACTATCTCTAATACGGAAACATTGATCGACCAACCAACAAAGTTATTTGAAATTGCATGAATAATTATCACTCTAAGGTGGAATAGGCTCTATTTTTTTGCACTTATTTTTATGAAACAGAAGATCATTTCATTTCGTAAAATCTGTTTCACTGGCTATTTTCTTTAGCTTCAAAATTATGAGAAAAAAAATAAATACACTGTCGCAAATCCAGCCTTGCTCCTTACCAGAGTCCCGTGCAAAACAATCTATATCTTGCACATTTANTCTATTTTTTTGCACTTCTTTTTATGAAACAGAAGATCATTTCATTTCGTAAAATCTGTTTCACTGGCTATTTTCTTTAGCTTCAAAATTATGAGAAAAAAAAATAAATACACATGACAAAAATTTAAAACGCAATAAATACAAACTACAAATTCACCATAAATGATATATACCGTGTCTTTCGTTGAAATAATAATTATGATAATAATAATAATAATAATAATAATAATATGAAAACAAGTTATTCGGGCCAAATTAACATTCAATATAAATGTCATGACAATTCACAATATGAAACCACTCTTCATAATATTTTGGTTTCCCCTAAAAATTTTTTCTTCTTCAATTTTTTTCGTCTTCTGCTAGTAGATGGCAGCACTTTAGACCAAAACAATCAGATTGAAGATTTGAAAAAACATTAATTATTCATAAAATGACATTGAAATACAATTAATTTTCCCCTCGAATGAAATGAGTAGCCCTTAGAGCTATAAAATTATTTACATGTTTCCCAATAGATGGATATGAGCATGTTCACATGGGAACAAAGTGAGGGCCACTACAGACTAACTCTCTGTAATACTGCTAAAACATTTCTTAACCTAATGTCTCAGAGCTTTACCTGAATATGTTAGCACTGGCTTATTTAAATTATAAAAAACGTTTCTGGTGAGTCGTCCCGCCCTTGAAATTCGAATGCTCACTTCTGCTCACGCCTCAGTTAAACGATGCGAATTGCGAGCGCCGAGCAGAGCACTAGTAGCATGAGAGCTGTGGACTTAGAAGGTTGTACGGTGTCCGTGTCCGTAATTTGCTAGTGTAACCCCTGTTGACAGAGAGTTCGATCTTGGATGTACCATTTATGAAGCTTCACAGCCCCCAGTCGCCTGTATATAAGTGAGTACTTCGTAAATTTAAATTGTTTCGACCTTTATAATTTTTTGAAGAGTTGATTTTTTTTTTGAATGGCACCAGCATGCTTTGAGCTTGTGCGGTGTGTGGAGGGGGTAGAAAGAAGCGACTGTTTCATGCTAATACCTCACTACTATTACACCTAAATATCTTCATAGTTTTTAAGACTCAGTTAAAACTGTAAATGTGATTTAGATTTGTATTTCAAAGATTTACCTAAGTGTTAGGATGCTTTTCTGTATCTCCAGCTGCCATGGTAAGCCCGTAGGCAAGACTAAGCATCGTGTTTCCGCCCATATTCAGAATCCGCGCTGAATGTTAACACCGAGGCGCTTGCTGATAAGCAACTATTGCGTATCGGCAACAAGCATTTTACAACGTTTTACTTCGTTGTACAGATTAGGCATTAATTGCAATTTTCGATTCATTGCTATGTATTGATGGCAGTTGCATCAAATCTTTTTGACACTTCGCGACGCCGAAAATTCGTCGCACAACATTGCGCGCTGATTTGTTTTATGCTTTCGATGGTTATTTAGGATATGTTTGTTTTTGTTTGATTGAATCGGTGAGAAAAATTTTTTAGGGCACCTGAAATGAATGATACTCATAAATTCGTGTTACCNTTGTTTTCATTTCATTTGATCACTAATTTGTATTCATGATTTTTCAAAGGCATCTTCTGCGAAAAACAATGTTCATTTTACTGGTGGTGTGAAGTGTGAACTTTGACTTATTTTTTGCTTTTGATTTTATTGCCTTATGTTTTTCCTTTGGGTTAATTTGATTATTCATTATTGAGCAGAAAAAATTTATTTATTTTTTAGATGTTGTGTTTTCTGTTTTTAAATCTTTTTTTCTAAGCCAAGGTTAATTAACAAATGTCATGTTAATGGTGCTGACACATGCATAAAATTTTACCATTAGGAAAATGAAAAAGAACAAATTAAATAAAAAAAATGAATATGACATTCACAAAATTAATTCTCTAGAATACTTTTGCATAATTTGACTTGCTTGATACACCCCAGTAAGTAAGTTGCAATTCAACTGTTACAGCAAGATTACACAATTGCATTTATCATGAAAACTTTATCTGGTAGGCTAATCACTAAGATGAGAACCAAGCATTGCTGGTATTTGTAATGAGAATATGAAATCTTTGAAGCCTAAGCTATTACTATTTCTACTCATCTGCTAAGGTTAGCTTTGAAGTGTATGAATATTTTAAAATCTCAGGAGCTCGTTTACTTATTCTTCCTTACAATTCCTCTTATGTAATGTTATACTTTAGAACAGTATGCTGTACTTTATTAATGGTATATTAATGCTACTAATAATTTGCATTCTGTTCTGTTCCAATAGATTCTTATGTCTAAAAGAATCTTACAAAAGCAAACTCTTTTTTATTAAAACACTACACTTGTTAATTTCCAACGTAGGAGATTGGACATGTCCGTATTAAATTATTTTGGATGTTTTCCATGCGGAATTCTTTAACTTGTTCTAGAATTTGCATGATGTTTATTTCAGTTATTAAAAAACTTCAGTATGAGAGATAGTTTAGTTTCATGCTGCCACCTCAATTATGTTGGAGTTTGTGAACAATGCTTTCATTGTGGTAATTATTATTTTGAAATGAACTAAGCCTTTTATTTTTCATTTATTTTTACATTTGTTACTGACAATTATTAGATGTAATAAATCTCTGATGTAATTTGTATTTCATGCATAATAATACAAATACTAGATGGAAGGAAGCATAATACCTTCACATTCAGTTCACTCTTAAACAATAATTATGTCACATAGATAATTCATCATACTCTATGTGAATATAAATTTCTTAACCTAAGAGCATCAATTTTTGCTCCAGTGTCTTGGATTCAGCAGCTTTTCATGTGAACTTTGGATATAAATTTCAGTGCAGCAGTATCAAGCTTCTCCATGCATTAATATTCTTATTGATCTAACTAAATAAGTGCTGCTCTATCTGCTCCAAAAATATTATTTATTGCTATTGTATCTCAGAATAATGATGCCCATTGTTGATGAAGCCATTATTTAATTTATGCTATGCCTTTTTTGGCATACTAAATTATATATGAAGCTGGGCCATACATCTCCCACTGACACCAATGCTTTTTAAGGAGAGTGTGGCTACAATTCTATAATTAAATATAAATTTCATTAAACTTTAATTCCGTTCAAAACGTGATATGGAATCTGTATTTTTTGTAAGGGCGTTCGATAGATTCAGTTTATAAGGTTATGAACTCAATTTCAAATGTGAAGCTTTAGTCGATGACAGTCGAACTAGGCTATTTCATTTGGTGTTATTAAAGAACTGACCGGGTAGATGTTCGTAAAATTGTTCACGGGGAAGGATTGTTTTTAAATGATAATTTTTCAAGTACTTTTATCAGTTTTATGTATTGACAGTAAGCTTAACATCTTGATAATTGTTGAAATGCTGTGTAGTTTTTTTAACCAATCTTACTGCAATCGCGTAAGATGAACCGCAGCAACTTCCTGAATTTATTTTCACTAATATTCAAGCAGCTGTTTCTTTTAGATGTTGCGCATGGTTATTCGCTCTGCAGTCCACGTTCTGATGTAACCGGACAGATATCGTTACCCTTAGAGGTCTATAATTATAGTATCTGTGGGAATTAGCGCTCCCAGGAGAGAACATGTAAGGTCTCGAGTTACTGGTTAGGTATGCCTTCTCTTTGTAGAAATCGAATTGGTGTTTCGTTTGTTACGGGCCATCATTTTTCGGTTTACTGCCATCTTTTTTCAGCCTCTATATCTCTCTTCTTAAAGTTTTATATTGCTTGATGGACATTTTTCAATTTTGGTGTTTCTACACGTAGTGTGTGGCGACGAAGCTTGTGCTGAGATTCCCCGTTCGTTTGATTCCATTCTAAACAGTGCCTTCCTCCTTCCTCACTTGGGAATACCTTGTTGCGGTTAGGGACAGACACTTGAAACTAATAAATAATCTAATCCATTAATATCACTGCATGGTACTGTTTGGTAATTTCCAAGAACCTGGCAGCATATTGCACTATATTCATCTGCGAATATCTAATATGAACGTTCTCTGAGAGGAGCTAGACCTAATTCGTTCCCCACAGTCCTCAGGGAGCAACTAACGTCAACGTATGTCTTCTCGACTCGTTCAAGTTTAGAGAAGTTCATATCTTTAGCTTGGAAAGATTGATAACTGCTCATCGTGTTTGAAGCTCTAAACGAAATGGGCTTGGCTTACTGAAAAGAAATATTCAATTCTTATGTTCTCTAGGTGGGTGGACGATTGCTGTTAGTTTTTTACGACTGAACGAGTTACCGCACACGAGTTGAATTAGATTAAAAAGAAAGCTGGGAATGCTTGCTTGTCTTACAGGCATCGATAGTTATAACATGGTTGATGTCACTTTTATGCTTGGAGAAATTGAGAAGAGCAGTAGTCCAGTTGTGTTAAACCTTATGCGGTAATTAAAATGTTCTGTAGTTGTGCTGAGCATTTGTTTCGTTTTTAGTATTTTACATTTCTGTTTACTTTGAGTACATGCGCTGGGTATTTTATTCGATTGTTATCTGTTGCGCTGTCTTTGTTAAATACCTCAGTTTTGTCAGCTGTTCCTCAGTCCCGCTAACTATTGCACAGTCCTTGCTGTTGCGGAACCCTTCTGGAGATTCAACAGTCTTGTTAATTGCGCAATTTCATTAATCATTGCACATTCCTGTTAAGAGTTACGCTGTTGCGTGATGAACTGTTGCGCCTACAGGCTTGCTACAGCACGCAACGCAGAGCCGCCTAAGCTGAGTTGCCTAACCGTGGTGATGTTGAAGTGTTTTCTTACGCTGATCAAGGTATCCGAGAGCATCTGCAAAGCTCATAAGTTGAGTGCTGCGACTGTTAAAGAGCAGCATAAGTTCTTCAGGTCTCTTAAGTCGTCATCTTTGTAATTACGCTGTTTTACACGCGAGCGCTCGCTTTTTTCTTCGTCTGCACGTCCGCTTCTGCGGCGCGTGTTGGCGACGGCGCTGCTCGTGTTCCCTATATTCTTGATGAGGGAACCGGCCGCTAAATGATCTCGAGCTCAGTGTCTTTGATCACGGCTTCATTTATGTGTTGGTTGCAAGCTGAGTGTAACTTGCGCTCTGCTGCGACCCAAGTGTTGAATTGGGATTGCGGTGTTAACGCATGGCTATGTAATTTTGTTCTGAGGCGTGGTCTTCCGATTGCGTGCGCTAAATAATGTCCAATTTTAACGCATGACTGTGTACTTAATTTAGTTCTTAGGCGTGGTCTTTCGATTGCGTGCTTAAAGTAATGTATGTAGCCATTTCACGGTTATTCGAATGCTAATTCCAGTTTTTAAGTTTCATCTCTTTTGTGACCATTAACAAAGAGAAATTTTGTTGCTTGGAAGCTGACAAACGCACAATGCTCCTTAGCACTCAATTTTGAGTGATATTGTACGACTTCCTGTTTGATTAAAATTATTATGTTCTTAAAATTATAGGAAGGTTTGCTGACCCTAAACCCCTCAGGGGGATACAAATATTGAATCTATGGGAATTAGCACTCCCAGGGGGTCAATGTGAGGGCCCGAGCTGAAAGTTAGGTAGGCCTTCTTTTTGTTGAAATAAAATGTGTTTTGTTATGTTAAGAACCATCTTTTTTCGGTTCACTGCTGTCCTGTTTTTTCAGCACCTACTACTTTCTTTTTCAACTTTGATCTTGTTTCATGAACTTCTTTCGTATCTTACTGTTTCTATGCCCTTTCTGCATAGATTCCGCGTTCCCTTAACTCCATACTAAATGGTGCCTTCTTCCTTCCTCTCTTTGGATCGCCTTTGTTGCGGATAGGGAGGCTTAAACTAACTAATAATCTAATCTGCTGACCCTAAAGTTGTCAATATGCAATTCAACACGTTCCCCGTGTATAGGACCATTTATACCATTCGGTAAATTGCGTATTCACGGTCCGGTATAAATGAATGACATTTCATGCGTTTTGCTACCTTTTTTAAAAAATAACTTATCATACAAGGTGAATTGTAATCGCGCAATTATATTTTCATATTTCTTAGGAATGATAAAGCTGTATTGGAGTAGTTATGTCTATTTCCCAATTCTGCTACTTACCACCTAATCAAGCCTACCGTTAACAACCGCGGAAACGCGGTGAACGTGTTTAACACGCATTAACAAACAATAACAAACAAATGCGCGTTTAACACGCATTTGGCACGGCTACGATGTAGGAATTTCAGAATAACCAGTAATTCTTGACATCTGGTTCATGCGTAAAATTTTAGTTTAACTCTTTGTCTCCTGACGGCTACTCAAGTGCCCACATGGCTGGTGCTTCAGTTTAGGTGACTTGACATAATTTCAAGGTAATTTAACTGGTAAGGAAATATTTTGAGCTAAATGACAAAATTAGGGCAATGAATAGCATTCACGTAACTATGTTTTTAGAGGTTCCAAAAGCCTTGCACGCGCAATTTGATTTTGATTTCCAATCGGTTTAAGCTTCTTGGTTTGCTTAACATATTTATTACCTTTTCTATTTAACTTGAGCAAGTTTTTCATACGCATATTGATTTGCTAATAATTTTGGGTAAAAACTTAATTGATATTTTTTCTTGGATTTTTCGAGCATTTTTTGGTGTCTCATTAGCATACATTTTTACCGAAACATTTCTTCATTTAAAAAAGAAGGAAGTACCTGCTTATGCAGAAAAAAAAACACGCTAGGGCAATTTCACCGATATTTCCGGGCACTGACAACATTTATTCCTGAAAACTTCTCCCTAAACTGTTTGAACTTTGAGGCAAAGGGTTAAACCAAACGCGTAGCACATGCAGCGCGTCTCACATTATTGTAACGCATGGCCACTATTTCACATCCTGTGCCTACACATCTTGTGAATTCAAGCGTTGCAGGTCAGCGTTATTTAGTAGCTCAGGAAGCCACCATTATTCTTGTGCAGAAGACGTTTTGATCCTCCTCGTGGCCCCATAATTTGAGTTGGAGCTCTCAGTAATGACAGCATCACGCACAAGATGGGCCTTGCAGCTTGATTAACTCTCCAGATTTAATTCGCGCGCCTTCGTTAGACCTCGTAATTATGCGACTTCTTTAATTTCAGTTCATAACTGAGCTGGCCGCTCGCACTTAGTTGTTGCGAGTTGAAAACTGGGTTGTTTCGTGTTGTCAGTCGACGTGTGGTCAATTATACAACTGCGACGGGACTTGCCGGTGGTCACAAGCTCCGTTTTTATGTCCTTCTTCAAAACTTATTGTAGGTCCTCCCCTGTGATGTTTCGTCCGTTTTATTGTTGAATGTAGACGTTTAAACATCAGCGCATCTCGTTGAAGATGTTTTGCCATAATTGGAGTAGCTTATACATATATATCGACTAAGTTAATCAGTAGTTTCAATGTAGATAAACACATTTATAAACATATCGAGTTTATTCTATATTCTGCATTTAATTCACGTACGACATGAATTGGAGTAGAAATTATACAGATCTTTCGTTGATTTTCGTCTTAGAAATATGCGTCTTAATTTCCCTGTAATGTGCAAAACTTGAAAAGTGAGCCCCGTATGTATTCTTACTGCATCGAAGGTTGAGTTCAGAACATTTGGGTAGTGTGCTGATGGGTATTGGAGCGTCTGGGCACTCAATGAAAGGTATTAGAAGTTCCCTTGTGTCCGCAGTGCAGGTCAAAGCATCGGAACTCTCATCCGGACGGTATACGGTTCAAGAAGAGCTTGAATAAATCGTCAATGTACAAAAGTAATCGGAGGACGCAGAACATCGGATCGATGTCAATAACTCAGAGCAGGATTTTGATGCAATTTACGTTGTCTTAGCGGCAGAGCTGGCAGCGTAAGTTTTGCTATGTGAACAAGGCTGCCAGCTTTTCCTCGACGATGACGTGAATTGGTTGAAAATTCGGTACCAGAGCTTGACCGCAATTTCACGGTACCAGATCTTCGACTGCAAATTCACACGTCTTAATGTTGTTTGCCTGAAGGCTTAATTTTTTCCTTAAATTTAACTAAATTCGTTCAAAACTTTGTGTTTAACTTCTAGTGTGTAACTGTATCAACCCATCGAAGCATGGTGATCTTATATTAATCACCATAAAACATACTTTTGTTGAAATGTTCCTTACTAATCGCGTCCCTAAAGCGTATGTTTGGTATGGTTGAACTTGAAAACAACAGCCTTGCAAGGGTTAAGTACATAACTCATCTCTTGTATCATACTACGCATCAATTGCTTGGAACTCGTTTTCCTTACTTTACTCTTAACTCTTCGTTGATGGTAGGGGCGTTACCCTGAAAACATTTTGTTCCGAAAGCTGGGCTGCGTTTGTGAGTCAACTTACTTTCGTATTGTTGGAGAAGACGGATACTCCAAAACTGCCCCCCCTCAGGGGGATTCAACTTTCGCATCTATGGGATTTAGCACTCCCAGGGGATAAATGTCAAGTTCTGAGCTGAGGGTTAGGTAGGCCTTCTTTTTTGTTGAAATGATTTTTTTTGTCATGTTAAGGACCATCTGTTTTTTTTTGGTTCACTGCTGTCCTGTTTTTCAGCACCTACTACTTTCTTCTTCAACCTTAATCTTGTTTCATGAGCTGTTCCTATGCACCTTGTGCATAGATTCCACGTTCCCTCATTTCCATACTTCCTCTCATTGGAACGCCTTTGCTGCGACTAGGGAGGGTTAAACTAACATCTAATCTAATCCTCCAAAATTAGAAGACGTAAGCTTACGTGATCTTGCAGTTGCCTCGATCGCTTACGGAATTTCCATTGTCCGTTTATGGAATTCCCATGACCAGGTGAACACTGTGCAGAATGGTGTAAACGAACTTGCGTTGATTTCATTATCCAAGCCTCTTTGTTAGGCTTAAGTAGAACTTACTTGGAGTAAGCACAGGTCACTAACTTGGAAGCGAGGAAAACCAGCGGGTCCGCGCGCAAGAGTTACGGTTGGGTGGCGGTTATTGGGTGTGGTCTGGTCCGTGTAGGTGAGGAGGCGGTGGGGGTAAAACGGCGCCTATCTTGGGTGTGGTCACCCATTTAGCTCTCCATGTGTTGTAACTGGGTTGCCAGATTCACATTTTTTCTGACCAATATCTCATTTGGCCTTTATTTTACCAAAAAAATTGAGCATGAAGACCTCTCACCCCCTGGACCTCTTGTACGGTTGTCAGATTCGGAATGATCTCCTTGTCTAATTTATATTTGATCAGAAGTAAAACTTGAGAATTATCCCTTCATAAAAGGCTAGTCAGGCACCCCTGATATACTGAATTATTAGCTATTGCCGTGTCAGTCGAAGTCTTCGCAGTGGGCATCGCTAGCTCTTTTCGAGCTGCAGTAGCTTGATTGAGTTGATGTGGGCTAAGTTACTGGCAATAGGAGCGTACGTCAGCTAGAGAAGTCCGGGCTTAATTGAGCTTAAAACTGATCAATTCGAATGTTATTTGATTTGGCCATGCCTCGTTAAGCTTAGGCTTTATGCTTAATTGGCTCTTGAAAAGAACAATTTAAATAATTTTCTCGTCTGCCTTGTGCCTCATTAGGCTACGGTTCTTCGCCTAATCGTGCCTAAACAAGAAAGCAATTTGAATTTTTTTCATTCGATTAGGCCGCTGCATCATTAGTCTTTACGAACTAACCCGAGGTGTCTTGTTGTAGATTTTCACCACATTTTAGACGTGCCACGAGCAAGGTAACTAATTCTATTTAGTGCACTGATGAATAATTATAACTAAAAAGTTTACTTCAATTGAAGAAATAGCAAGAGTTTAAGTGAGAACGGAGGTGACCAACTTTAAATTTAAAAATTGTTAGTGGGTTGTTCTGCTGTTCCCTGAAGTGGACATTGAATTCTGCCTTGAATTTCACTTATAGTAATCAGACAGGTCAACTGAGAAGTAGTCTTATTCACTATTGCTCTAAACAAGATCAGTTACAAAATGGTTTTCGTAGCTGTAAGAAACATCACTGTTTTGATACTCTGGGACTGATGTTCTCGTCTGTCTGGGCAACATCAGTGTTACAATATTCTGCAGAAAGAGGGACGAAGTGAACAGTATGCATTGGAGCGTTCTTTTTGGATGAGGGTCAAGCCTCACGAAATGAATGAAACTGAAATTCAGAGTTGGGATAATTTTCTCTTTACTAGATTGCGTCTTTTTTCTTCTTTGCTGAATTAGAAGTTTAAAATGAAGGCGTGTCCATTATTCAGGAATAGTTGTTGCTGGTTAATAGTTGTTGAGGAAGAAAATTTGAGCTCAAATGTGCTTCAGCACTATATAAGTCTCCAATTTCCTGGTTGAGTTATCCTCGTTATTTCTGCTCAAGGAAAAGTCGCCTTCACAGATCGTGCAGCTACGCGGAGTAAACCTGTGTTGTAAATGCGATGCCGATGTTGAGAATCCCAATGCGATTTTTATCCACTTCAGCTTTTACCAGCGAGGTGTTTTCTGGCGTATATTTACGAAATATTCAAGACTCCCCATCGATTCTTCGTGACCTGTCGCAGTCTCGTAGCCCGTTGGTGTAACTGGCCTTCACTAACGCTTGTAAATTCGCGGGTTACGGCTTGGTATGCTCAATTCAGGTGCGCACTGCATGCGCTGCCGTGACTCTGTGTTCCCTTCTCGAGATTACTTGGCGTCCAATTGATGTTTATGAAACTGGGCGCGTCTACACGTTTTTTATTGTACACACAGGGAATAAAAACTACTTCGGGGGAAGTTTGCGACGCTTGTTGCAGTTTCGTGTTGACGGGCCTGCACCAAAGGGAGGGATGTTTTGCATTCTTTGGGCCTTGTTTTGAAGGTGTTTTTTTACAGGGCGTCAAGTTCTTGCAAACGCAGCCAAAACTTGCGTCCGTAAACTGCAGCGATGTCTTCAAAGCCGTGGTCGTACCCATACTGTTTGAGCGCCAGATGATGCCATTGTGCCGAACTTGCTGATCTCTAAACACTCCTGTCGCGGCTAGATTTATCCTACCTTTTAAGAAAGGGAGGGAATTGGCGCTCCCAGGGGGACTATGTGAGGGCCCGAGCTAGAGGTTAGGTAGGCTTTGTTTGTTGTTGCAGTAGAATAGGATTTTGTTTTGTTACGGACCACCCTTTTTTCGGTTCACTGCTGTCCTGTTTT
>JACJUY010001311.1:10611-65069 GCA_014220935.1 Platorchestia sp. MABIK
GCTCAACACATAATTTATTACCAACAGAAAAAAAAATTATCTAAAACTAATTAGTCCGCTAAGAAAACGACTTTAGCAGAAGCAGGCTAAACCTATTCAGGAGAATGGTGCCTGCGAGGGGCGAGCGAGGCAAGAAGTTCAGTTAGAGACGATCGAGGTGGGGACGCGACAATGCTAAGTACTTCCTCCGGAAATATTTGCTACATGAGGAGAAAACTCTTCGCGTTTTATATTTTTTAACGAGCTTCTGTTTTGAGCACAGTAGACGATCGTGCACAGTTTGTGGAACACACATTTTTACCTTTAATAAATAATAGGGTATAAGTTAATATAATTTTGCATTTTTCAGACAATATTTAAAAGTTCTTAACTTACCCGTAGGATATGGCAAATAAAGATGATACTAAAAGAAAGCGAACAAATGATCGACAGAAAAAAGATTTGACAGATTCTGAGAGAAAAGCAGTATTGCAGGCACTTCTTGAGAGATCTACAGCCCTCTCGGCTATTTCAATTCAATCTAATCCCTTCAACATCAAAAAGCACCACGTAACGTTGATGAATTAATTGAAGCAGTGACAGAGGGCGTCGAGGAATTACAGAGATCAACACTGAACATTTTCCTTACTCTGCAGCAGTCAGTAGAGCAGATTATTTTGGCGTTTAGTGGCAATAATTTTAGAAGCTTCAACATCTGTCGAAAGTACAATCAGAAAGAAAAAGAATTCATTCAAATTCAATTCCGATCTCAGAAAAATTGAAGAATAAATTAACAAGTTATGAGTAAATATAGCGGCAAATAAGTTTCTTCTGTTGATACATTATAAATTTCAAGTATTTAATTACACTGTACAGTTTGTCACTTATTATTTATCTCACTAAAAATATTATTCATTGAGGTTTACACACTATCAATTTCATATAAAGAATTACAGAATAAAGTTTCTCTTTTTGCTACAACCAGTGGTTTTGCGGGTATCCTTTCTAAGAGGTTTACAATTGTTTTGGAACAAATATTTCCGACCAACTTCAACGTTGATATGGACCAACTATTTCCGACCGTACGGAGTATAAAGTAGCTCAAGAGGGCCTCCACCGGAGCAAGGACGTCCAGCCAGCGAGTACACACACCATCCTTGAAACATTGCTATAGCACGACTCACAATGTAGGAAAAAAGGAGGGAAAGGAAATTCGGAGTGCGGGTACGATTATCGTAGCAAAACTATCTGAGTACGGGACTATTTGAACATTGAGCTATCTGAACACGGGACTATCTGAACTAAGGACTACACTTACTTGCTAGAAACAGACCCTATCAGTTTTATCAATAGCTAGTTCTCTAGGGTTTTAGAATGCGACACTGCAAAAAAATCGCAATTAAATCTTTGAAGATACTAAATTATAAGCTTATTTAAGCCATTCATTATGGCTCCATCCCCGATCACAGCGAGTGGAATCTACGATGC
Organism: Platorchestia sp. MABIK; assembly: GCA_014220935.1. Lineage (NCBI taxonomy): Eukaryota > Metazoa > Arthropoda > Malacostraca > Amphipoda > Talitridae > Platorchestia > Platorchestia sp. MABIK. Next base: position 12,079 of record JACJUY010001311.1, read on the forward strand.
AAAAACCACATATCTTTGCCCAGCTTAAGAAGACCGGACGCCTGTGAAATATTGTCGCTCCTACTCACAAAAGCGTTGCTTGGCGCTTTCAAAAGAATAGTCTTTGTTTAATTTCATCGACGACCATATTTACTTCAAACTGTATGGAAAATCACTGTGTGTAAACTGTTTCGTATATTTTTTTGTAACTATAAGGATTTTTTCATTTTAAAATTTTAGAGAAGCATCTTCATCATTATGAATAGTTTATATTTTGTAGGTATATATGAACTCACAGGAGAGTTTGAAAACAATGGAGCAAAATTTTGTTTATTAGACGTCAGTAGCAGAAAATAAAAACGGCAAAACAGCAAAAATTGTGCGAATCGAGGAATTCTTGAAATGTGATTTCTACGGTTTGCTTATTGTCTTTGAAAAATACAGTACTTTATCTAGAGAAATTATTTTGCACTAAATGGATTTTTAGGATAGCGATCTTTCTGAACAAATTGAATAGATGATATGTATCTTAAACATTATTGTATAGCGAGTTTTAAATATTTGTATAGTTAAACTTGTAAATTGAACAAACGTGGGATTTTATTAGCATGGCGTGCCAGTTCAGGCTGCTGCGTGAATGCGGTTTCACAGGGGAAACGGTATGGCGAGATAACTCATTGATACTTTCAACTTTCTTCCTCGTCAGTTTTCATCGTCGCCCCAGGCATCTTGCAGAGAGGGAAGAGTGCTGAGGACTATAGTCGTCCAACCAGAAGAAAGCGAAGATGAAACTCGCCTAGTGACCCAGTTTCTCAGTAAGAGGAGGTCTGTACAGCTGAAGAAGACTACTCATGAAGAAAAGAAAACTGACCGCTTAGTATTCGACTCCTTAAAAACAAGATTTGAAAAAACTCGAAATCGTGGCTGCCAAAACTTAATAGGAGAGCTGCTGCCAGTCGCAGTCACTGCACGCGCGTCTTGAAGAAGTGCTGGAGTGAGCGAACGCTCCTTTAAATCAAGGAAACGAGCCTTACTATAGACCTCACTTCCCTTGATACATGAATAAAATAAGTCAAGTTCAAAGGTCTTCTCTGTGTTATATGGTTATCACGAACGTTTTTATCTGTGTTTCGAGCTTTCATTCGTACGTGAGTTTGATATAATTCACTTATTAATGTTTCGTCATGAGTTATGGTGTACAGTTTAACGTGAGTGTTACAAATGTTTCTTGTTTATAATCCCTTCGCCATAAGTGAATAAAAGTGAAAGTAAAGTGTTCCTTTGTTTGAAAAACCAATTGTCGTGCATGTTTCACCTTTCATTTGTGATCGCCGGGAATCATAAATTGAACCCACAATCAGCCACCCAAAAGATGGTTTTCAAATTCACATTTGTTTAGACGATGTCCTAACACGGATTTTTGAACTTTCATTTACAACTATGTTCGATTATTTAAAATGGTTACTTGTAAATTTCTTTCTATTCAGTTTTGCGGCGTAATTTTGAAGAACATCTTTACAACAGTTTGCCTCATTCTTTCATTGAAATAAATTCCATGAAGAATTCAGTATAGAAGTCGGAGATCAGATGCTAAATTTGAACTGATCATTGTCATTTATTTATTACATGAATTCTCGATGTAAAAAGCTCCGTCAGTTGACGTTACGTAAAGCACAATATTCTTGATGAAGTTGAACGATAGCGAAATCGACAAAAAAACGAGTCTGATGCGTCAATTACCAACTTCTAGTTAACAGCTGAGGCCGCGAGCATTAGCCTCCTCTTTTTTTCAAGCAAAAATTTCTCTGCGCCGCCTGCAGGCCGATAATTACAGTGAACACGTATTAGATCGTATCATTATCTATGTGCACAGTTTTCAAAAAAGCAAATCCTAGATAATGAACATTCAAAAAACAATTCCTTCAATAAGATTTGATGTTGCAAACTTGAAACATGATTGGTGTTTCTCCGATCATCCCCGCTACGCAGACCTGTCACCTCCTATTATAGTTATAGCTTTCTGAACTTTCAATGATCGTCCACGTCTTCAATGATGAATAGCAAGAACACGATATTAGGATAATGACAGCTACGTTATACATAGGTGACGCTTTTTCGAATCGTGAACTGAGGATAGAGAACAAGCGTACGTACGTAAACCGTATTTTCGAATCATGGAGTGATTTCATCTATACAACAGTTAGCCACAAGATTATTAAATAAAATTCTGAGAAGCATCAAGAAGAAGTCAAAGCTGAGATGCCTAATTCTTACAGTAGAGGCCAATGATTAGCTTCTAGAACAATGAATTAAAAGTGTTTGTATAATTCAACAAATAGAGTTTTGATATGATCTTGGTTGACGGCAGTGTCCGCAAGAAGTTCAGAATTTTTTTCTTTAAATATACAAGGTGATTAGCATTTTGTTGAACAAACTTTAACATAAGGTTGAATCAGATGCAATAGACATTTTTCAGTTATTTCCTTGTCGTCGAAAATGCTACGTTAATGAGTTCCAGGACTTCAAGTTTGAAACGTATTGGAGAAAGATTCATTCTTTGAAAATGGCCGGGAAAGGAAATTAAGAATTTAGGAAAAAAATTTACATCCTGAAGGAACAAAATAGCAGACTGAATTATTATGACCACAAGAAAGGTTTTTAAGATTAGGTTAGGTATTTACAAAAGATGATCAACATGATAGCCATCTGTCGCGAAGCAAGCGTACAAATGCCAGTGCAATGACTACCGCGGCGGACGCGATCGAAGACAACAGCTATGAGATCCTAGAATCCTTGCGGAGGTTTCAACAATTCTATTGATGAGATCTGTTTCAAAATAAATCAATCTTTCGTTCACTAAACTCTTCGAATGTCTTCAGAAGTAGAAATCTAGGGGCGTATATCAGGAGACCTTGATGGCCGTTTGATGAAACCGCGGGGGCCTCTTTAAGAACATCTTTTGTAAATACTTCTCCCAATTATAAATATTTTTCTTCTAGTCATAATGACCATAAGGCTGCAATTCTGTTTCTTGTGTTAAAAAAAAATGTTTTCCCAACTTATTCATTTCATTTTCCTTAATTTTTCGAATTTTCCTCTAATACGTTTTAAACTTGAAGTCCTTCTAACTCTTTAAAGAAGCAGTTTCCAGTTAATTGTCTTTAGGTAAAAATGTTTGTTTCAACGATCACAACGTTATGTTGAACTTTGTTCACCTAAGTGCCGGTCCCCATGTATTAGGGCTTACGTGCAGAAATGTACGTTGTCTGTGTGGGTCGGACAGCAACTGAAAAATTTTCAGATGCTCTGAGCTCGCGAGTTTCATGCTACGATTGCATGCTAATCAGATAGAGACTTAATGTCTTTTCTTGACAGCTTGACAATGCTTCGTCAGCTCCTTTATACACAGCTCCTGAAAATTTACTGAATTTCCAAATACACAATGTAAGTGAAGGATTGAAACATTCCCTACTTCATTTTTGTATAATGCAAGACACCCAAATTAAGGGGGACAGCCCTGCGATTTTTAAATTTTTATCAGATTGGTCTGAAATTTGGCCAGCATATGTATTTTAAAAAAACTGCTATGCTCGTGCAAATTTTTTTATTTAGGCCTTAGTTTTTGAAACAAGTTGAAATATTAGTTTTTTAACTCAAATTTGGGGCCATTTCAAAAGAATAGAAGTCAATGAATTTTTATGCTAGAACAAATTCAAAAACAGTTTTAAAATCCTTGTGACATTGCAAACCAAGTAATGGAATCAAACTTTTTATTTTCCGTTTCGTTTTCTTTTGATACGCGATTGTTGATCACTAACTAAAATATACCAAATTTTTCGTTTTGAACTGTGATAAAAAAATTAAATGTGCAAATTGGGAAATCAGGATCCATTAGTTTGTTAGAAATGTTCCAAGGATTTCAAAACTGTCTTTGTTTTTTCCTAGCATGAAAACTTGCTAACTTCTACTTTTTTGATTGTATAAAATTAGGCTTTTCGTAAGAGGCCAAAAACATAATTTTTTTGTTGCAGTGTAATACAATGGACAATTTTTGTATTTGAATGCTGTATTCATGTTTTATTTTCATCTAAAGATAATCTGCGTGCATAATTTCATATTTACACTATGAATTGTAAATTATATGTATAAGTAATTTCAAAAAAATTATTTTTCATTTCTTGAAGAATGGTAAATTTTTTTCTCGGGACTGATTCTTCTGAAATAAGCCATTATATGTGATTTTATAAAAGAAACACATTTTGTGCTATTCATTTTATCGATTTTGCCTTCAATTTTTCAGAAAATGAATTTTTTTTTTAATGTCATTTTATCTGATACTTCAAATGCACAAAAGTCAATGAGTTTTCATGCTACGACACAACCAAAGACATTTTTGGAATTCTTAAAATATTCCTAACAAACTAAAGAAGCCAGATTTTTCTTTTTTTCGTTTTCTTTTTATATGGGTTAAAAAATTCATGTTTTTTTTCTGTCTGGGTGGGGGTTCTAGTGCCCGTAGCCCCATATAATTTCAGGGCACCATAGCCCCATTTAATTTCAGGGCACCATAGCCCCATTCAATTTCAGGGCACCATATAGCCCCATTTAATTTCAGGGCACCATAGCCCACCACCTAAGGATCCTTTTCCAACAAAAAAAAATATTGCCAACTGCCCCGAAAATCCATGGGTAATCCCTACTTCATTTTTGTACAATGCTAACATTCAATTTTCATAAGAAAAAAATGAGTTTGAAAACTATTTTAAAAGTCATTTTACAAAGTATAAATGACGAGTTATCCACGAGTAATTTCAGTTTCATATAATCCGGAACAACTTTCTATTAAAAATGAGTTCAAAGAATTGAAATAAATTTCATCTGTGTTTGACGGAAACGTATCGCGCAAACATGGCCTCTGACTTAGGTACTGATACATCTTTCCCCTGTGCAGACGAAGGCGATGACGCCCGTCGTGGACACTGCGGCCGGGCTCCTGCTGCTCGTGTGGTGCATCACGGTGGCAGTAGCTGCTGCCGCTGGTGAGGAGGGTGAGTGGCAGAAGCCCATGATATACATACATGCTATCCCGTAGTGTGCGACGAGTTTGAGCGCAAATTTAACACTCGAGAACGGTCATATCATTAGGGGAAATATCTATGAATTTTATTATATATTTAAGTTTAACGCCCTAAGCTTCACTGAAAGTTGACAACATGAAACATTTGTCAATATTATTCAAGTATAAAATACTGTTAGCTATAAATCACCAGGAAATTATAATCGGTGTGGAAGAGTAAGTCCTTATACATCTAAAGACAAAGTTTTTGAAGATGTTGCACAGGCAATCTTAAACCATTACATATCAAAACTCGATTCGTTCAATTATTAAAACATAGAAAACACATTGCTCTAGTGGCTTGTGCTTGGTCTTTGAAGCCTGTCCTGTCCACATCTGCAATGAACTCGATAATCTTATATAGCCATTCGAGAAGTCTCTATTTTATGATGGAAATATTAACGGTAACTTCATAAATGATTTTTTGTACATGAAAACTATAAAAAAACATCATATTTATAAAATTTATTGCCTTTTAAATCATTTCTATAGTCACGAAGGCTATAGACACGTCTTTTGTTAGGCTGTGCCAGCTTATTTGAAAACATATTTTTGACAGCCCTAGATGAGTTCTTTTCGGGAATGCTCACTCCCGAGCTATCGAATAACTTTATGGTTTTTCAATCAAAAAACTTTAATTCCATTCAAGCAACTTTACACACCGGGCTTAAACTTAGAAATATCGTTGTGTGAATGAATCAAATTTAAAATAAATGCGTAATATGTTAGCAGACTTTGTCTCGTGTATTTATTAATGCATAACTGATTAATAATGTCAAGTTGTGCCTGCTCAGATTGAAACATCACACTATATTCTCCGTTGATGTACCGCGTTGATGTGCTCGTCATAGCCGTGTGACTTTAGGACCTGCCTCCGTGAGGGCAACGAGGGTTCGAGTCCCGGCGCTGGTGCCGATTTTCTCCGTTGGTTACAGGAGAAAAAATTTTAAGCGCAATACCCCACTCTACCCAGGTGTCTGAAATGGGTACCGGTCTTGACCGGGGGAAAGCGTCATGGCGTCCTGGTGTTAGTTATAAGGCATTTGAAAAACCAATGTACAAGGTGATATGTATCAGGCTTGAATTGGAAATAAAGCATCCGTAGATGCCGATGTTTGTTTGTTTGATTTAGAAATCAGGAAAATACAACTCAACAAATTTTCAAAGGACAGTTTAAACAAGTCAGCACTGTCAGTCCTAAAATTAACTGCTCTCGAGCTTCTTTCTCCCAATGAAACCACAATGCAGCTAAAGCTCGTCAGATGGTCTCGCAGATGAGAGTGGGCTTAGAAAACAACAAAGGCCGTTTTAATCAAATGATCTGAAGGAAAAACTCAACTAAAGAATCTATAAAATTTAACCAGAAAAACCTAACAGCGCACCTGAGTGAAACGCACGAATTAGGACATACACACGTATATCAATCATGGAAATGCAAACTAAGAGCAAAAGTACGACACTTTTCCCTGTTCTCCTGTGAACGAAAGGCATGTAATAATGTTTAATGTTATTCATAGTATTGTACTGCGACTTCTCTGTAATTTCTTGCAGCGTTATCGATATATAATTCATGTAACAACAGAGTGCAATCTTACAACGCTTCTGCTATCACTGCCAACTTCTAAAAGTTGTTACTAAAATCTACATTGTAATAAATGTCTGAAAATGTGAATCGATAACGAAGCTATTCAACCAACCACAAGATTCGGTTGAGAAGGAGGTGAATTAGACAGTCCTGTGGTTTTCTCGTGAAATGCAAGCAGAAATGTGAAGTCCCCTAAGAAATGAGGTCTTTTAGAATGAGAATGAGCAGTGTTTTTGTTCCGGCATTAAGAGACATCGTCTCAGAAATTTGTGAAAACCTTCATCGCTCAGACAGGTTGAGATAAAAATAGAAAATTGCAAACGTTGTTCGTAGCGCTATTATGAATATGCGTCAAACGGTAGCGTCAGTGTCACTAACCCAAGTGTGTGATTTCCTTACTTTCCTGTTCATCAATGATTTTTGTCAATGTTTGATGTTGAGATGGCTTAAGTTCTTAATGTATCGTTTTTAAACCACAGCTTAGAATATTGAGGTTGTGTATAAAAAATTCAAAAATTATAGTTATAAATAAATCCTTATTTTTGGAAAATATGTTGCGCTTCATTTGTCTGTCTTTAACTGATGCCTCCTGTCAGTCCTTTTGAGCATATATAGGAAAAACATTACGTTAAGCCGCTGGAAAATCCTGGTGACTCTCAAATCCCTCGGTAATTGTCCACGGAATGGTTGCCACGTTGGTATTTTTTGCCTTGTCACCGGACACTTGGCTTTCTTCAGTCAGGTGGCCAATCCTTACAAGCCAGATACCACAGCAACTCCCGTTAATTTCCTTGTTTGTTTCTGTTGTTTCTCTTGTCCCAAGGTGTCAATAAAAGTTTTCGGATTAAAAGTTTAATGTAGGTGTGATGCCACGGATTTTTAATGAAATTGCTCTTTATTCAACAATCGTTAAAAACTGGTTAAAATCATAATTGATAACATTACACGGCATAGGTATCACAGAGAGGTTGATTTTAGCACAAGACTTTGACGATGGCAGATTTTGGGGCCCGAGCACACAGACTTTTAAACATTGACGATAGACTTCGAGAGCAGACTGAAGCACAGACGCTACCAATCAGCGTGACTGACGTGACGAGACTCCCAAGTGGGTTAACCAGCTCTACGGAGTCCGAGCACTAACATTACCGTATAGTGCCAACCGTCAGGTTACGCAAAGACGATCATCGCAGGACTTGCGCGTTCCATCAGATTGCCGAACGGGCCTTCCATGAATGACCGTGTCGTTCATTGCCTAAAATTCACAAGTTGACCTGTTTTCAAATCAAATTTGACCACATAAGCCATTTAGTATCTGACAATCTTAATTGCAAGGTCGCCAAATGCTGACTGATCTTTTTGAGCAAATTTTGTCTGAAAAAAAAAACACTTTTATGATTTTAACACAGTAAGTCCACTCTTTTTAAGAACAGCGCCCCATTCGCACCTTATTTTATTATTGAACCTAGAGCAACGCAATTTGGTACACTGAGAGGAAATGCAATTGGGAATCATTTGTCATCCGTAAAAAAATACGATTTTCCCCATTGAAAACGAGATTTTCATAGAAAACAAGATTTTTTTTCAAAAGTCATCTCCTCCGACAGCTTTTGAGTAAAAGTGATGATTTTGGGATCATTGAATGCGGAAACACGTGGACATTCCAGGAAGTTTTATGCCGTTTCCCAAATATCCAATTTTAATGAAAAAAAATAAAAATCGAGAGCAAGTTTTGGTTTCGAAAAAAGCGGATTTATGACGTCATAACTTTCGAATCAAAATTACTTGTGAAGTTTCTTAAGACTTCTTGGAAAGCCCTTGGCTTTCCGCATCCAATGACATCAAAATCATCACTGTAGCTTAAAAACTGTTGGAGGAGATGCATTTTGAAACCCCAAAGACCATTGTTTACATTATAAGCAAAACAAAGAAACACAAACAATTTTAATTACAAATTTTTTAAAATTTTGGTTCAGGTTAGACCTCTGAAATCATTGTAGAGTAATACAGAGACATAGGAAATGGCATAGCAACGTCGCGCCGTGAAAAAAGTGCCAAGGAGGAGGTGTAACATGATAAAATACCACTTCCCCCTCCCTTCCCCCCATTCTTCAACCCCCCGTAGCGGGCGAACGAGGTAACGTACGAGTCTCATTTTTTCACATGATGTACCTGACTTCTTACACTTCCTATGGCAGCAATAATCCCTATTTCTCAAATGGTCTCAAAATCCTGGATTCCCATGGGGGACGCTGTCCTCAACTCTGGTGTGCCGTGCTCGGCTCAGGCATCGGCCCCACAGAGCGCTAACATATTTGCCTGCACGTTGTCCAGGCAAAAGATGGCGACATGAGGACTGCGTGCCGTGTGGGGCCCCAGGGCGGTGTGCGCCACTGACGTCCCTGTGTGACGGCGTCAGGGACTGTCCCGCGGGAGAGGACGAGGACAGACAATTTTGCGATGTGAGCAGCGAGGCTTTTACTTGAACATTCTTCCAATCTGAAATGGCTATTTCTAGTAAAATAGCTACGCAATAGATTCACCAGGGAAATTATTTTTCTTCTTTTTGGTTTTATTTTACGGAGATTTTGCTAAAGATGAACTGTTAGTCCGAAACGTTCAGTTTTATTTGATCATTTTTAATACGAATGACTTTACGTGTAGCGATTTTCGTCTTGCATTTTATTCTCAAGCTTGTGAGCATCAGTGCTGGAGTTATTTTAGAAACAAAGTCATGTATGAACACTCCAAAATTGTGAGGGTAAAATTCTAAGGACATTATAAGCGATTGCAATTTTCAAATTATTTGTAGTGGTTCATTTTTCTTTGCACTTAATTAAATGACGAGTTTGAGCTAACTTTTATCCTTTCCGCGCTAAGAAGGCTCTCGCCGTGTAGAGTGTCATTGAGTACTTGGGAGATGCCTATGCATGCGGTCACTGGAAAGTTGGTAAAAAGTAGTCGAATAAAATGTAGACAGTGGCTTTACCATCTGGCACTATCCAGGCTGTAGATTGTCGCTCTCTGAGCACAGCGGCTCCCCTCCTACGCTCGCTGGCCTCCCAACTGTTCTCATGAACTTGTCACTTTTTCGGAGATGCTTCGGTACAGCGCTGGTCCTTACTGATCTTCACTAGAGCACCTGAGTGAAACTCCCATTTTCATAGACAGATAATTCTGTAATAATAATGATATAAATATCAAATCACTAGAACGGCAACGTCAATTAATCGTTATGGATACTTTTAGCTGCTCTGTCGTTTCGACCAGTTAAAGTAAAATAATGTTCATTGAGTGCTTTAATACCACTTAGGCTGGTCCAAGCTCTTCTTGCTTGCCGAGACTCTACGTTGCTTCCATACTAAAATAGCAAGAAGTTTTAATAAGATAAACAACCAAGTGTACTTCAAAATCTTATTAGTACCAGAAACGAGCTACTGAAATCATTTAGGTTTTATCTTCTTTTCAGTGCGCTTGGGTAGAACCCACGTTCTTGCAAGCTCATTCATATTTTTAACATTAAATAATTTTCTAAAAGCACATTAGGTCCTTAATCGGAAAAAAATTCTGATTACAACATTGCACTATAATTGGAAGTGTAATCTTTACTCCAACATTGCTACGTGTGAACAATAAATTTTTGAATTACTCGTAGGCTCATCTACTTCAAAGCAGACGACGCTTCAATGATTTAGAAGGAAACAACGTCCGAATAAATTCTAGAACACCCAGACCGCTCTTAGCAGACCCAACGAGCGATCATCTGCCAGAAAGAACTATTCGTCAGTTGGATGACGCTTCGTCAGGCGTCCCTCTGAACATGACGGGCACACCGAGGTCGCCAATCATTGTCCGCACTGTGACGTCTCGTAACTCCACGAACACTTCGAACCTCATCTTCATTCACCTGCCTGACGACGAAGGCAATCACCCAACGCTGCTGCCCACGCTTGCGCGGGATGCCTCCCTCGCTTCAAACTCTACCTTCCTGAACAGGTTCAACGTGAAGACTAGAAACTCGCAATCCCGGTCAAAATATAAACATTCCCACTCTATGAAAGGTGAGTGGTAATTTAGGAGAAAGAAAAGAGCCCATTCCTGAATTATGTATCTATTTTGGATGAGTGGGCATTTGTTTACATTTGCGCTAAAAACAAGAGAAATATGCGGCAGGAGAGTAAGATAATGAACATTCAGGACAGCTTGTAAATATTTGGAAGATAATCTATCTAACCTAATAATACCCGTTGTGTGTTTATTTATACAGGGTGGCGCATAAGTAACTCACCCTTTAAAAAAATTAATAATAAATAAACTATGAAAGGTATAACGATAGGGTTAATTGTAAACCATAGAGGAACTCTTAAAGTTTACTTACATGTCGTATCCTGTCTACAGATACCCAGGGTATATTGCGGTAAAAAATAAGGGTGCGTTACTTATAATGCGCCACCCTGTATATTTATTTGTATATTTGTTTCGTGTCCGCTTTTTAAGAAACAAAGGTCTGAATTTGCGGTATCATGGATACCGATTTCCTCGCTGTAACATTAAAAGATGGCCTTTTCATGCATTTAAATATTTGACATTTAATCAGGATAGGTTTAGTTAGGATAGGATAGGTCAGGTTAGATTAGGATAGGCTAGGAAAGGTTAGGTTAGCATAGGTTGGGTAATGTTGATGGAATTTTTTCACCGGTCCACCTAGCTTAACGATGACATTGTCCATGGAATTTCCATGGGACCTGCTACTGCCTAATAATACCCTTGGTTAACTTGTTTGGAGTCCCCTTCTTCCATTTTTCTGTCACGCTCGTATGGATAGTTGTAATGAAAGTACATGTGAGACGAGTTTCACCAGTGCACAAGTACAAGAATATTTTTAATATGGGTACTGTTAGGATCGATGTATTTGTTTGTCATCCACATCTGGAAAATTGTTCAAAAAAGGTTTTGAATCCTGACATTTTTGACGGGCCGTGCACACTAGTATTCAATAATACTGCTCAGTGTACACATAGTAAATGACAGGAAAACTATAAAAATTCTTGATGTAAAATCTGAAATATTTATCGAATGATGTTATCGAAAAAATGTTTCACTTTTTTGCTCAGTTGCGTTTAAATATGTGCTCCATCCCAACAACAAATGATACATGGGTGAAGTGTTTAACATGATGGAAGGAATTTTTTCCTGGGTGGGTGAATTTTGATGGAACTTACCTTAGCCCGTATTTAATTTTAAGCGGATGAAGGGTTCAATGAGTTAGCTGAAGTTTTTTTTTTGTGTTGAGGAATTTTCTATTTGATAATAAAGTGAACAGAATTTGGAAGCTGTAGATGGCTGCTTGCTGTCCCAGAGTGCTGCAGACACTGCGTGCGCTGCGCCAGCTCTACGGAGACCTGCGTAGCGCACTCGCAGCTCTGCGACGGGCAGCCCGACTGCGTGCTGATGGAGGACGAGGCTCCCGCCTTCTGCCAGGTGAATGCACCGCCACACAACCGACATCATGCTTCTGTTATGCTTCTGTCCATAAACTTATGCTTCTGTCCATAGTTTTGAACACCTACATGTTCAGTAGCTTAGCACGTTCTTTACAAGCACGTTATATCAATGAAAGGTTTCAAAAGAGTGCGCATTTTACTCGTACTGCCCTGCACGTCAACAGGAAATTGAGAAACATTTTTATCGTAATTATTCATTCTGTTTTTTCTCACGTTATAGAAATTCATGAGATCAATCAGATGCGATGCTTTTTATTTTTCTGTCAATTTCTGATCATGTGCTGTAAAATGAGTCAGGACTCTTTAACTTGAATCATTTTTTAAACATCTCCACGTTGCCCGTTCCGTACCAACATGGATCATAGAATATTATAATCTATTTCTTTAAAAGAAAATTTAGGAGTGAAATTTCAATTTCTTAGGAAAAATTTTATAGTTCAAATGCTCATTTATTTCATTCTTTAACGTTAACCAGCATTATTTTGGAAAATCATCATCCTCTTTGAGTATTTGATAAAACAATCTGTCTTAAATTTGATATAACTACTGGCAATAAGTACGTACTCCATCAAAACAATAGACTTCTGGATATGAGTATATGCCTACTTGGAAGAGAGCAATCCCATTTTTACGAAGAATTACTACGATTTGCGTCGTTGCTTCAAGAATATTCAAATGGAAGAAAAAGAGAAGCCATAGAGTAAATTAATGACGGGAGATTGAGATACAGCAATCATTGTTTTGTCACATTTGACGTCATGAACAGCTGACCGGGAAAGCGAGTTATTTCCGTAAGTTGGACGAAGTTTCACTGTTTTGAAATTTTGGTTTCTGACCTGGAGGACCTTACGTCATACCGCTCTGTTGTGGGTGAGTTTTCATTTAAATTCCCATTTCACGGGGAACTTAGCCCCAGCGTTTCGATCCCATATGACTTTTCTCTCTTTAGTTAGCCATTGTAAGCCATTAGGCAGAACACAAAAGCATCAGGCACTTGACTGATGGTGTGGCGGTTGCAGGTGTTCTTGCAGGGCCGCTGTCCCTCCGGCCTGGCCCCCTGCAATGGCCTCTGCGTGCCGTGGGCCGTCGCCTGCGGCGAGAGCTGCGTCCAGAGACCTCACTTCGAGGCCTGCTTCGTGAGTTGTTCCTGCTGATTTTTGTTAACACCTGATGTCCGTCATTGTTAATTGTGTGCTGTGATTGTTCAATAGTTCCTCATAATTCAGTAAGAAAACTAATGTTTACGAAATAAGTGTAGCTAAAAATTTGGAACTAATTTGCATTACTTGCTATTTTCTGTCCGTATTTCACGGTTTGGATGCCTATTGGGTTTTCGGCAACTGTGTAGTTTTCAAGATGAACTTCGTATATATTTAGCATAACTTATTTTTCAACTTGGATAAGGACTTGAATCGGGATAATGATGGCCTTTGAAAGTGCAGCAAAAATCAGAAAATGGTACAAAGATCCATTTTAATTGGAGATTGAATCTCTACCGATGGAGAATCAAAACCAATTCCAAAAACTGGAATTAGTAAAAGAAAAAAATTGCCTCAAATTTTTTTCCTACAAATCACTCCTTTTGATCAAGTGACAAGTATTCAAGTGATGAAGAAAGAATATCACTCAGACGATTACGGAGTAAGGGATACATCAACAACCCTATTGCTTCTAACTACAAAAAGCTCGGCCACTGTTCAATTTCTTTGAAGTAAGACAGCTTGCTGATCTGAAACTGCCTGTCGTCAGAGGCTCTGAGAGATGGTGCTACATCGCTACAGAGGGGCTTATAGGATAATTATGGTATATCACTTCGGCCACGAAAAGCAGACCATGCTTTTCTCTAACTATCATCAATTTAGGGTTGACGGTAAACAAGTAAACCTTTCCAAGGGCAGGAATCTCCACTCTATTTCCTTATTCTGTTGAAAATAAAGACATTCCCGAACATTTGGAATTTACTACAATAAAATAAAGAAATGAGAAACTGTGAAGCTTCGATTTCCAGATAGCTGTGAGGAAGAGGACATGTGTAATGAAATTCCTTATCATTTTTGCTAAAATTCTTAGATGAACACCGATTGTCCATAAGTAAGAAATGAAAAAGTATTCCATGATTTTTTGTGCTTTGGAGAAATTAATTACATTAAAGTATTCCGAGGACAAAAACTGAATTTCTTTGAAATGTACATTTTAAAATATAAAGAACTCATGATTTAAACCTTGAAATATGTTTAATCAATTTGAATTACTGCTCTAATCATTAAAGATATGTCCTACGCATTTCAATTTTACCCTTTCTAGGCTGTGAGACGAAAGCAGCTGGACATTTCGTTCCTGAACAAAAGCATAGCGGATCCTCCTCACCTGCGCATCCCATTCGCGCCGCTGGTGAACAGCTCACACGCTGTGTTGCGGCCCGCTCTGCCTGCCAACCCCCTCCCAACGACAGTGGACTCTCTGCTCCTCACCAGGCCCGCTGACTCTCCCTTTCCAAATATAGATGCGGATGAACCGGAAAAAAATCACCTACCTGAACTCAACGATAAGTTTATCAAAGTTCCTGGACCTCCTTCAAACCCTGAAAATATTACCGCCTCAAATAGCAGTACATATTCAAGTGTCATTTACAAGTGTTCACCAATATCACTAGAAGATAGACTTGCTAACCTTCTTTCTGCAAACACTCTCCTTCTAAAAAGTCCGACAGAATCATCTTTTCTCCGCATAAACTCGGAAGACCTTCAAACACCATCTGACATCTCTAATAGAAACACTTTGCATCGTTTGAAAGCAGCCCTGGCAAATATTCACAGAAATTTATTAAATTTTAATAAAACGTTGAATGAATCTAGATCTAAGAAATTTTTGTCTCATAATTATCTTCCAACTACCTACCACTGCGTCTTGGCATCCAAAGGTTTCGATCAAGAGCTTAACTCTGGATATTTTTTGAAGGATGATAGTCAGGCTTCAAGCACTGATAAAGATGACGTTGCAGCTGACTTGATCTCTCTAGATCGAAACGATTTTAATAACGACACAAAGAAGCTTTACTCGTGGGTGGAAAAAAGTCGACCATCACTTTTTGAAAACGAATCAAACGATCAATTACCAGTAGGAGAAAATACTTCGGAAGATCTTCGCTCAACCACGAACCTTTCGGCCACCACGCACAGGCCGGAGCTGTCAGGTAATTTTTTACCCGTTCAAATACATAAACGTTGATGTACAAACGCGTTGGCGCAAAATAGAGAAAGTTTCTATTCTTGAATTAGAAATAAAGTATGCTCCAAGCCAGAAAGCGTTAACTAGGATGAATCATTGACTTGAGTTATAAATGAAGTAATCAAAATAAGAATGGAAAAATGCCCTTGACTAACATAAACGTCAAAACCAAATCTTGCTCAAAGAGGCGTCTGAACAAAATTTTTACAACAGTTTGTATATTCACGTCGATCTGATCTATTTATCCTCCTTAAGATTTACTTTTCAGGACTTGAAGTTACACTTACGAAAGAGATTCAGAAGTTTATGTTAGAATGTTATAAATTGTAAACAGAAAATTATCTAAAATTTTGTGTTGTGTATGTTGCCAGAACTGATGGAAGCGCTGGTCACAACACCACCACCAATGCAGATGATGCCACCATGTCCCCCCATTTTCACACCCGTGGCTCATACGTGTTTAGCTGCACTACCATTTTCGGTGAGGGTTCCAAGCAGGACTTCATTGAAGGTCTGAATTGAGCACGCTTTCTACCGTTTGTTGGCTTTCGGCATCAACATAAACCGAACAGAATAAAATCATAAACGTACTCCCAAGCAGTCAGCTTGTCGGGTGATACTTCGTGCAGAAAGCTTACTCTAACTGTCTAAGTAGTTTCAGGTAGAGATGAATCAACTTGATTAAATTAGGTTCGAGCACTCTTCCCAGTTTTAAAATAAAAATGATAGTAAAGATGGCTGATTTAAATAAAATTTTAATAAGTGAACGTTTCGGCTTCAAGCTCAAGCCATTATCAACACCTGTAAAAGCGAATTGAAGTACAGAAAATACGACATTGCTATAAGACAAAAAATATCTACTTAAAATAGTTCAAAAAAAGCGAATGAAGGGAATATACTGCAATTTATTGATATTAATTAATTAATAATTAATTGCAGTATAATCTCTCCATTCCCTTTTTCTGTACTATTTTAAGTTGTATTCTTTTTGTCTTTCAGCCACGTCATTTTCTGTTTTTCAATTCACTTTTACAGGTGTTGATAATGGCTTGAGCTTGAAGCCGAAACTTTCACTTATTAAAATGATTTTTAATAAGTCTGGGCTCAAAAAATTATCGACATCAGCCATGTATAAGTGAGAAGTAGCTCATCAGATGCCGTCGACTTGATATAACAACGGTCAAAACAAGTTTGACGAGAGTGTTGTCGCTTGAGAATTTATAATGGCTATCGCAGATAATAGAAACATTTATGACATTTGGTGAAATACAGTTGCTCTGACAGATGACGTGGCAGGAAGCGGGGGACGTCTGTGAGAAGTTGGGTGGGAGACTCGCCGAGACGAGGGACATCGGCATGCTGACGGCAGTGGCCAAGTTTCTCCGACAAAATGGTGAGGTGTTGTGTCTTACGTGTACCATGCAATTGTAGTGTGAGCACGCCATGAACTCTTTTGAAAATATAACTGAATAAATCTAGTCTTTCTTGAGTTTTCATATTCTCTCAGCCATGGATCTGCTGTGATTGTATTACAGACAAGTCATTTCTTCATGTCGACTGTATAATATACATGTAATTTTTTGAGTTCCGTTAGTGTTTTAAACAGGATTTCAAAAATTTTCTTCTAAAAAGTTGTAAAATTTATCAATCTATTATTGAGAATGATTGGCTAATATTTTAGAGAGGATCTTAAGCGCTTACATTTGTTGACAAGCATGTGCTCTGAGCGTTCTTACTTAGGCTGCCAAGTGTCAGGTTGAATTTTCTTTCACTTTGACTGTGCTGTTTCTATGAATGTAAAAATTATTATCCGGACCAGGTAAAGAAAATCGTCTCTTCGTTATCGCCAAGAAGACGATTCAGTCTTACATGAAATGATATACTACTAAGAGATATACAATCGCGATAATGCCATCAGTTTTTCTATTCAGGCTCTCAAGCTAATTTCTGGATTGGAGGATTTTATGACGTGGTCACCAGCGCTTGGATGTGGAGGAGTGGCGCCAAGATGATAATGTCAACTCCTTTTTGGGGGTACAGGTACGTTAGAATCCTTCTCATTAATTCAACAGCCTCAGACACAGCAACTACTTTGTTCATATAGGTTACTGTCTCATAATGTTCTCAAAGTGTTATGGAGTGTGCCTCTCTCTTGGATATCTGGCGTTTGTATTCTTAGCTGGTCCTGGCTCATAACGTGTCTATCCTGTATTTTTAACGTACAAAACCATGTTTATGCATACCTTCCCGTTTAGCACTCGAAACATGTGTTCCCATGAAACATGTATTTTTCTAATATTGTACCATGTATTATACGATTTACATAATTCTAGTTTCAATTCAGGACTTTTAACCATCATTTTTTTCAATTAAAATTCATCTTCAATTATGTTTCTTGCTCCAGCTCGTGCTGGCTCACTCTGTGCGCGTAATATCTTTCACTTCATCATTTTTTCCGTACGCAAGAGTATACTTGTTTTCAACATCACCGCTCCTGCAAGTCGAATGTCACTCTGCGATCACGTAAAGATACTGTGTTAAATGTTATCAATGTTTTGTAGCATTTAGAATTTAATTTTTACCGATTTGCTCGTGAGTAATGCAGAGACTAAGCTAATTTATCACTGTATTACCGGACCCAACTGGCTCAAATATTTGCGCACTACTTTGAAAGTGATGAAGTTGTGGTCCAAAAATTTAAAACGGGTAAAATCTAATTCCCACCACCAATTTTCCTCCTGTCAAATGCATACCCACTTTTACAATTGTTTTATCTGCTAATTATTCGCACGTTTCAACTTTTTACTTTTATAAATAAATATTAACCAAATCGTCAAAAATGATAGCACTATATAATATGTAGAGTGAACTAATGCTTAATGCTGCACCATATTCTGATCGGATTTCATTGATCAGCGTAGAAAATCTTGAGAAAATATTTTAAAATCACAGGTTAACATCGCAGTATGAAGGTTTAAATTTTTCTGAGCACAGCTGAACTGATAAGGTCGGCCAAATGTCTCAATTAACAGCGGGCAGTCGCGCCTGGGCTGCTAGATTGACATTTTTCAAACCAAAATTATTAGGTTTGGGCTTTTTCAAGTAAAATTGCAAGCATCAAACAACCGTGCAAAGTTTCCTGATGCTGATTGATCTCAATTGTCATGTTATAATTATTTAACTTGAAGATTTTAACCGAAAAAGGTTTATCAGGCAACTCTGATTCGTCCACGCAGACACACGGAGGAGTGCAGCGAGCTGATGGGTAAGAGCTACAGCCCTGCGCGCTACCCTGCCTGCACCCACCACAAGCAGGCACCCCTCAACAGCACCAAAGGTTTCTGTGCCGCTCTTGACGCTCAATTTTTCTACTTCATTACGGATCATCCGTGTATGCACGCTCGAAAGGTGCTGTGCTCCCACAGCCGTACGTGGTAGTTTGATTTAGCACGAAAGAAAGATTCTCTTAGCAAAGAGTGATTGGAATTGTACCAATGAAGAAAGGTGTAGCCCGATTCTCAAGCATGACACTGTTCAAACCTACTAGAGTAGAACATGGTAAGCATTTCATTTTATCATAGACTATACGAGTAGCTAAATGTTAAATTGTTTGTTAAATTGTTGTAAATTGTCATTTTCATGTTTTATTCTTGGGCTGCATACCCACGTTCAGAAACATACAGCACAATATACCAAAAAGACTTGTTGATGTAGCGTGAACATTTACGGACTAGATGGGTTAACGTCTGTCTAGTTTTGAGAGAAATCTTACGTGCTTAACGTATGTAAAGTCAGAGCCGGTAAATTAACACATAATTTGTAACGAAGAACAAGGAAGAAAATACCACGACTCACCGTCTGCTATAAACTTAGCTTTTTGTTGAGTAACCGCACAATGTAAAACGGGAAGCCTAAGAAAAGCAACTGCACATACACCCACCAGTAAAAAATTCTCATCGCGCGCACATAAATGCTCCTCACAGAGAAGCTTTGACGTACGTTGCCACTTAATCACTTATTGTTTCAAACAACGGGGTTCGGAGCAATAAGACTTTTTTCCAGGAACAGTTCACGAGTATCACCTGACTTTACGTCAATTCGTTGACTCGGAAAACTCCATTATCTACGAAATGACACAACAAACTGGTGTCTTTGGAGCATTTCGCAAGTTTCGTCTCATCTGACGAACAATCTTGGAGAAATAACGTAAGTCAGGAGACGAATCTTGAGAGCGCAAGTAAAATACAGTCAACGATAAACACGTCTATCCTGTTTTCTGGATGCTTTATTTTTTATTTACATACAATAAAATGTGTGATAGGGCGCCCGAGAGAAGTTGACTTTCATTGCTGAAGTGAAACTATAACCCGAAATACTGCATGTACTTTATTTTACCGTTTTTCGATAAACGCTAAGTTTTACAGGTAGAGTAAATGGTAGGTAGTTTGGACATCAAATTGTAAATTTTTTCTCTGTAATTTTGCATAAACTACATTTTAAGCATTATTAGCGTATTTATTTTACATACGTTTATAAAAAAAGCCATGAGTGGATAAATATTTGGAAACTTATGAGAAAGCGTTTTTTTGAACCGTTGCTACACGCCAAAAAAAAAATTTTGGGCGTAAGTATAACAATTACTAGTTACTACCGTTCTAAGGACACCAATTTCTCAAATGTTCTGCGCTTACTATGAAGTTGCAGCATTTAAAAATACTCCTGACCTTGTAAGTAGCGTAGAAGCGAATGGAATAAATTTGCTTACTACTCTTCATACGCAATGTTCATTAGGCCTAAGTGAATCGATTTACTCGGAAAGAGAATTCGTAAAAGTTCGCTGATCATGGTACACTCGAGCTGAAAACCATCAGAAATGGAAGCCATGCTATCGGTATGGAACTAAGTTAACTTTTACCTTTTTCACATTTGCAGTTATGGGTTGACCAGTGTTCGGTTCACCTGAACAAGTTTTCTATTCGCTATCAAGTGAGAATGTTAAATGGTACACATGTTTACCTTATCGAGTTGTAAACCCTTCCCACAACGCTGCAATTTTGCGTCAAGTAGGATGTAATCTCACTCAAAATGTCCGCAATAATTTCTAATTTGGAACTAAAGTACTCACATACCAATTCTATTTCCTTCTGTAAAGAACCTTTGGAGCACAAAATTTTGTGTAAAATTAATTAATCTTAGAGATTCCGCTGACGTGAGCGACTTCGCTCGTAGAAAAAAGTTATGATCCAAAATGATTCAAAGAAATGAAAGGCAACACAATAAGTGTGCCCAAACTATTTTGGTAAAATTACTTACACTTGAAATTCAAATGAAAATTT
Source organism: Platorchestia sp. MABIK (assembly GCA_014220935.1). Classification (NCBI taxonomy): domain Eukaryota; kingdom Metazoa; phylum Arthropoda; class Malacostraca; order Amphipoda; family Talitridae; genus Platorchestia; species Platorchestia sp. MABIK. Next base: position 32,827 of record JACJUY010001311.1, read on the forward strand.
CAGAAGAAATAATTTTTTCCTATACTTGATTTGCCAAGTTCGAGAGCAGTGCTGCGTAATAACATCAAAGCAGAGTATAGTGTAAGAATACTTTGCCGATGGTTTGCTTCTGACACAATATTACCACCAAAGTCACTCAATAATTAAACAGCAAAAAGGAAAAGAACTGATTTCCAAGAACAAGAGCAGGTAATTGAGGTTTAATCAATTTCTTAGTTCAATAACTTCATCAATCATACAAAAATACATATTTTCATTATTTCCATCATAAAAATTCAGAAATATTTGAAGTTAATTAGAATGCATTCAAGAATGCACTGTAAATCACTTTTTAAAAAGTACTTACAAACAGGTGTATTCACTTATAAATGAAATACAACACGACACGTTACATACTCTGACAACAGTTCAGTGACAAATTTGAAACAAAAAGGAGCACGAGAGGCGGGCTCACCGGACGGTATCACCCTCGTGCAGTGCACCCCCTCCACCGCTTCAGCGTTGGGTGTGACGCGACGAGCATCTCGACACAGCTCATGCAGAACTACTGCAGACTTACTCTAACATTGCCAAGAACTGATCACCGTTGCCGCATAACCACGTCTGCTCAGAATGAGTTCATCTTTTCTTCGCTTAGACGGTGAAAATGTGAAATATTTCACAATAAAAAAGTGAGCCTTATTCGTTTTGGCCAATTTCCAACAACATAAATTATGGCAGGCCTAGAGCCAGATTAATTTTTGAAGGCAAAGCAGGAGAAAGTGTTATGCTTCAAGTCATTAGATATATTTTTGTAAAGCCAGCAGGATAAAATATTATGCTACAAGGCATCAGATATACTTTCAGGAAGCCAGTGAGAGAAAATATATGCCTGAAGCTGGGAGTCATCAGACACGTTTTCGTAAAACCTCAAGAATTCTCCACAATAGATCGGGCCTCACATGAGCGCAAGCTACAGATGTTAAGTCTGTGAAGGTTAATTTCAACGTGCACCTAACTCCAACTTCTACGAAACTCTGTTAGATGTCATTAGAAAACAAAGTGTACCCAGTATCGGTTGTAATCGGAGAATGTGATTTTCAGTAACGTAAAATTTGCTTTCCTGCAGTTTCTTCTCGTATTTTTGATAAAAAAAACACAGACCCTAAAAAGTGCACATTAGACAACTCAAATAAATTGTACGCATTAACTTGGTATACTTAGTATATACCATAATAATATTATACTTGGCATAAAAAGGCTTGGTATATACCATAATTTGCATTTACTCAGTGTTGGAAGGCACTTGAAAAACTCACACAAAACTCGACAACGAGCGTAGAGGATATCATAAGTCAGAGGAAGACGTTGATGCAGGAGTGATGAGAGCGACGGTGGAAAAGAAGGCATCGACCCCCCACTCATCACTGCAATCCATCGTCTCCAGGAACTCGAGCTTCTTCTCCTTACCTGCACGATGTGAACACGGTGACGGTGTATAACAATAATGGTTCCAAAGCAGCGCTAACTCTTTAATGGCTACCAAAACGTTTCACGTACGCATAGAAATGACTCCAGCAGTCAAAAAATTGGATTAAGTTCATACTTTTCAAGAAAGTAACCACTTTTAAGTATTCGGCTGGAGAGTAAATGAGGTGAGGATCAGAGAATTGAAATTAATCACTTAAAACTGATGTGCCAAAACTGGTTGTACTGAGAAGGAAAAATGCAGCAAGAGTAAGAGATATTACGGCTACGTTAAGAGATATTTTAGCATGAATGTCCAGTTGCTTATGAGTGACAACTGATTATTGTAAATGTGTTTCATTGATGCCTCTGCGTGATTGGTGTCTGATGGTACAGGCTTGGAGATAACCATTGAAGGGACCACTTCGCTCATTTTTGTGGCCGTTTTCTTTTCTTTTCTATGCTATTCTTTAAAAAAAAGTTCCAATGTGAGCCGGGTAGGTAGACTACGAAAGACTGATCGTTTGAGTAGATAAAAATATTTAGCTTCTGTCTCGAGTCAATTTAAGGCTTACCGCAGTGAACATAAAACGTTGAAATGATGCCCCACATTGCCCAAAAACGTTGATACACACAGGAAGAAAACGTCTACATGTGACAGGCCTGTTTAGAAAAAAACTGTAAAGACACTATTGATATTTCAAAAAATTGACGAGGTCATGCACTAGAATGAAAATGCATACTCACCGATAGACTGCAAAATGTGGGTTTGTCTGGTCGGAATATAATATGCTAAACGAAATATAGTCAAAATATTATATGCTATGTTCAGATAACGCAAAATTTCTCAAAGGTTCAGCTGATATTTAATTTGAATCCAAAAAACAAGCTGCCAGAGTGACACATTGCGGAGATAATGTCTTTTTTTGCGGCGCCTTCAACTAGTACTGCTGGGATCTGCTCTTCACGTCTTGTTTAAAGATCAATTCACCGGCGCCAGCATGAAACTAGACAAAGGGACAATGATGACTTCCAAATAATACAATCATTGGACAAAATCTACACACTGTGGTCCAAAATTGTCATGCACTGCATTTGTACATACTTTATACATTTCATATTATTTTACTTCACAGTTCATTTGTTTCAGTAGAACTGTACATGATAACATTTTAAAAGTGTTTATCAAGTAGGAAAGAGTTGTTTTGATGGGAGCTAGAATGCTATATTTTACATGTATCGGAGAAATGAAGGCCCGTGGAAAGGACCTACCAGCATTTGATAAAGGACGCAAAATAGGGCTTCATCTAAGAGGAAAATTAACTCGGGACATCTACAGCGACCGATAGATTGACTGAAAGTCAGTTTTAGCCTCCCTTACCACATCAACGATGTTCAAAGGGATGGAATGCTGATGACACCACTTAAAAAGGAGTTAAGGGAAAGCAAAATCTATGCACAGGGTGTGTTCCCGCACATAATCCCCTGCGCATATAAACTGTAAATTGCGAAAGAAGTTCATGAAATAAGATATCAGTTGAAGAAGAAAGTGGCAGGTACAGAAAAACATTACAGTAGTGAACCGAAAAAAGATGGTCCGTAACAAAACATGAAATATATTCTATTTTAATAAAAGGAAGGCTTACCTAACCTTAAGCTCGGGACCTTACATATTTCCCTTTGGAGTGCTAATTTCCATAGATGCAATAGTTGTATCCCCCTGAGGCTGCGAAGTGAAGCTATGGATTCATCTAGCATCATCCCAACTGTTCAGGTAAGTATGTGAAGGCAGTGTAAGGCTTTAAGGCTGTTTTCGCTGAGATGGACATGGGTGTGAAACTCTTTGCAATATTAAATAAATCCCCAGGCGTATTTTTAAATACTTTCTGACCACGTTCATCACCTTATGAAGTTTTATTTTCCTGACAGCAACGGGATCTTTCAGGACGACAATGCTCGGATCTACAGCGCTAGAAAGGTTCAAGAATCGTACATCCCTCGGACGGCACACAGCAATGAAAAACAGAGCTGCGCTTGCGAACATTCCATCAAAAAAAGTTCACATCGTTAGAAATTACGTTGAAAAAAATACTATTAATAAGATTTGACCTTAAACAAGGAGAGACATCCATTACACAAAATTTAATAGCATTGAAATAAAGGATACAGAACTTAACAAACAAGTACAATACTTTCAAGGATAAATGGACTTGATGTCAATTAACTGAGGTTTACGTTCTAAAAGAAAAAGGGAGAAAAAGGGATTCCATAATTCGAAAATCAGCTGGGTTGAAAACAAAGGCTAAAGCGTTGTAGTTATCTAGTTTCACAGAACGATAGCACTTTTCGGCATGGAAACGGATGGCGAACTGAGAAAGACTGGCGCGGAGAAGGTCGGTGCGAAAGCAACAACACGCTCTGCAATCCACAGCATGCCGCTAGGAGCTTTTGCATCGATCGTCCCCTCACCGATCAAACAGCGGCTTAAATAGTAACCGTTATCGGACTTGTGAGGGCCAATAATCCTTTGCCTCAAATCAACGCTACGATCTTGTATTATATGCACGCAATCATCATGCCAGCAGGGTAAGAATCATTATGATGACCATGATAGATATTTAATATTCTAGACAGCTGAAACTGTCTAGAATGTTTTTACAAAGCCATAGCATACAAAGCTTCGCCGATGTAATAAAATGAATGTCTTGCATTTATAAAATCAAAAACATTAAACGTACATTTTTTACTCAACAATATTGTTATCAATTCAATTATTGCACGCTCCAATTAATTTTTTAAGTAAATTTGCTGTTCTGGAAGTTAAGGAAATTCGTTTAAATTAGAACAACTACAAATATAAACATCACAGGAACGATGAATTCTAACAAATGATTAAAAGTGAAGAACGTAAGTGCATGGTGCAGGGATAATTTTGTCGCCAACTATTCATAAGAAATTGAGACAAGGCTTCATGTTTTTTTTTTCAAGTGAGATGTTAAGATGTTGCAGAAAACAGCCGCTGATTTATTTCACAACGAGCTATTTCCATGAGCTTTGCTACAATAGGAACATAGCTTTTCCCAATCAATAGAATACACGAACTCATGAGCTAGTAATACTTGCATCGTTATACAGTAATTTATACGGTTTCATTTGAAAACTTGACTATTTATCACGAAAAGATTACACCTAAACGCCTCTAGCATATAGTTTATTGAGATGTGTAATGGGGATGCTTTGATCAAGTAAGTATTTTATCAGCCTATAGGCCCTTTCGTAGAGAGCGAGCAATAGATAATCATGTTTTGCAAAGCCTAACTACTGTTGTAGACAGCAATGAGGCAAAATGTATTGTATAGCCTCACTACAGATGTATATGAATAGCAATAAGATGAAATGGTATGCATGATAAGTCGAGATCTGGGGTTGCATGCGAGCAAAAGACACACTCGTCTTCAATATGGACGCATAAATAAAACGATTTTCTGTGTAAAAATAATTTCCCGCAAATTAATAGGTCTAAAGCATGAAAAGAAAACCATTTTGTTAGCGCAGAGCATTCTGCATCAAAAATTAAATTTTCGTTCTGGGAAATGCTCTGTACGGCATGAGGCTCTGGACGTAAAACGCGTCTGGCCAGTCTCGAGAAATACTTAGAAACCAAGATAAGAGAAGTGCATCCGGGTCTCTAAACCGTTATTCTTTTCAGATGCTTCGGCTTACTTAGTACTTCTCTGAAAAAATGATTATGCTCACTGAATACGAACCGGCTTTTGGAGATAACCGACAACATAGATAACATTTATTTTAGAAGAACGAGTTAAGTAGTGATAAGAAATTCAGTATCTGTGCGTCATCTGGAGAAAAGATAGCATCTTGGTTTGCAGGCAGCTTCCAGAAACAAAACCTAAACTGATGAGGCTCACCAAACTCCTTCTTCATGGTCATGAAGCTGATAACGCACGGCCCTTCGCAGCCCTCGGACACGTCATGGCAGAACTCGACCACGTAGCGGTAGCGAGGCTGGAGGGTCGCCAGCACGGTGTCCACGTATCTAGTAAGTCAAGTAAGGACTAAGTAAGTAAGTAAGCTTACAGTTTTCTTCGTTTTGGGCTTACTTTTCTTGTATCACTCTAACCATTTGATCCTTTTCTGATCAGCGCTTTAGATCGCGCGCTCAGTGTTACAGTGTACAAGTACAATAAAGGCCCTGCTGCTAAAAAAACTCTGGAGTTTCGAATTTATGAGGCAAAATATATACAGAATTGTTAAAATTGTACTTATTCAAAATTAACTACATTAATCATGATATTCATAACCATTGAAAACAACATCAATATTAGCAACTAAGAACAATAATGATGGCGCCAATAATAGGAATAGTTATATTAATAATTTGAAACCAGGCGTTATCGAAACCCCACTATCATTTGAAATAAGACGATTATTTCAGAATAAAAGCACGGCTATAAGACTATGACATTTTCAACGTAATTTCACTTTGACGCTTGCTAGGCCGTTAGGTGAAGCGCCCGGCTGATAAGGATGACAGGAGCAGCAGCAGCAGCTGGACTCGAACATGTGACAAAGCATGAGTAATACTGAGCGGAAGCGGATTTATGAGTCAAGATGTCTGTACCAGTCGACGTTGCTGCAGGCACGGAAATGCTTATCTCCTTCAAAATCATCAACAATTTCCCTTAGATCAAGTCGTACTATCAAAATTATACATAAACTGAGCTAGCGACCTAAAACGATGAGATACGACAGATGTGTTATGACATGTTTATAATATAAATTCATCCTTGCATTATGAAAGCCTAATTTCGCTTAAACTCCAGGTCAAATTAATAACTTCACTTATATAGAAATAAAATTTACGCACTGGAAATCGAATGACCGAGTTTAGAAAAAACTTGCCAAAAAAAACGAAATTTCGCTGCCGTGTACCAGATTCAATCTGAGTAACATCGAATAGCGAGTCTGAACGTACGTTTTTGCGTTCATTTAATACTCTAGTGCCGTTTATTTTAAATTAGGCCCTATGCGAGAACAGGCAGAAACAGCGACCCAAAATATTTGGTTTCATGCAAGTTGTTCAGCGAGTACGAATGCAGGCTCCACAATTTCGCCTGCCACACATTCTTACTGTTGCCTGACGGAGGGAATGATGGCAGTGTACGCGCCGTAGTCGTAGACGGCATCAAAGGGCCCCAAGCTCTTGACAAAGGGCGCGAGGACGTCTGCGCAGTGCAGCTCGAACCGCCCGTCTCCAGACTGGCTCACGGAGGAGGAGGGCAGGATTATGTAGGGCTGGTCAAGTGACCAGGACTCAGGATAGACAAAAATCCGTTCTCATAGAGGCCAACACAATGTGAATATTTTATTGAGAATATGCAGAAAGAAAGCACCACTCCGTGAAAGAAATAACAGAATCATTCATGAACAGTATCAATTTTTGTAGCTCTTGAAATCTCAGTTCCCGCGTAATTGGAAACTCAACCTGAAAGCAACTCTATTTCATATTAAATCAATTGGATCCTCTTCTAAGCTTGGATGATACCTATCCAATGTTAATAAATGGCTGCACCAAGAAGCTATACCAAAATTTTAAAAATTCTAAACTCCAGTTTCTCATCTTTCTTGAAGCTTCGCACTAAGTTCTATTTTGAAAAATGTGTTGACACTTCGTAGTACAGAGACAGAAAGGAAGAAAAAGGAAAGAAAAACCGTTTATTTCCAAAAAAAGTTGACACATGAGATACATGACACATATTGGCTTTTAAAAATTTTTAATATAAGACGTCCTTAGAAAAACGTACCAAACGAGGAGTACTAATAGACAAACCATACGTGGTGTGCAAATACATTAACCCTGTCAAGGGCTAGTTAAATTAAAAATATCCTTTCTTGGATATTTTATATCCCAAGGCTGACAAGAAAACAAAGGAAAGAAAGTAAAAACTGAATGTCCAGTTTCGCCACCAGTAAGTCGACATACATCTGCGTCATACTGCAGCATCCTGTCAAAACAGTGCTGTCAGTGATCCGTCACTGCAGCAACCTGTCTGACCGCTGGTTTTTCACAGCTGCCGCCTTATTCATGTAACCGGTGCGGTCAGCGGAACACCGAGCACGTAAATCAAAAGTTTTTGTTAGTTGGGTATTTTATCTGGGGAAATAAAATACGTAAAACAAGAAATACAAATTCACCCGTATAAAAACTCTACTCAAGTACACTTCTAAAGCGGATATCAGCCGGCATACTTTGTAGACGGTGGTTCCAGCTTCCGTAGTGGCCTTCGAGAAGCCAAGGTCTTCGTTTTGCTGCACGATCGCCTCAATCGCTGCCGCCACTCCGTCCAACCCCACGACGGAGTGACCTTTGTCGTAAAGCCTACCAAAAACAGGTATTTTAATAAAGATCAATGATTCAGCAGAAGATCCCACAAACAAACTCAGGAATTTAACCCCGTAATGGTCGGTATAGTGTCCTTCTTTAACGTTAATAAAGCAGAATACACACTACTCGTAAAAGAAGAGCCATCTCAATTCGCCAGTTCCTGAAGTCTTGTTGTTATTAAGTACTGACCCTAAAATTTGCTCTCGTTCGCTACCCGCTCATCATCCATTAACAACGCAACTCACGCGACGGAGCGAACTCAGTTCTCCCGCAAGCTTCACTCAGTTGACAAACCGCTACCGCTACCTGGCAGCACAGCGGGAATTTTTCACACCTAAATACAAACATCTACGGCAAATACAACACGACAAACCGACTAACGTTCACTGACCCTATGCGTTTTTATTTCGTTGCGACGGGACCATGAGTTATGATCAGTAACCTCACTAAGGAAAAAGGGGAAGTCAATTTTGCTCTCAATTCCATCACCGTTTAAGTTCACAAGATATTTCTGCATATAAAGGAACAAAATAAACTTGAACTTCATCTTAATGCTTAAAACAAACATTCATACTCGCACGTTATCGAACAAAAGTGTTCAGTAAATTGATCAAATTTGTGCACATGAAACGTTAATTTCTATTACAATGAGCATGCAGTGCCTTGAATGATGACTTTCTAAGCTTTACACGTACGCGTTTTTTGCGCATTGATCAAACCAAGGTCGACTTATGTTCAAGGGCAAGGAAGACGATTTATGGCTGTGGACAACGTGTAATCTAGACTCTTTGCAGTCGCGCGCGGGTGTCATCAGGCAACGCAGGTGCTCTCACAAACTGGGTGCCTGCTTCCGTTCTAAACGTCTACAAAAACAGCGAACATAAATCAAATTAATTTTTCTGGTATAAAACTATTGATAAGTAGAGTTTTATGAATAACTTCCTAGCATATATTCAATACTGCAAAATTTTATTAGGATGAGAAATTTGATTTCCTTTGTCAACGACTGCTCGTATGCACGAGTTCCTTCAGCCCGCAAGTTAACCAACCAACTTAAACTAGAAGAGAGAAACGCTTTTTTATCATACTATAAGACAAATGAGAAGCTCAACTCTTGCAAAATATACACCAAGCACAATATCAGGAAGAGAGTTCAACTATAGGCTCAGAGCACAAAAGGCAACCCAGGATTGGCAAGGCTGGTGCTTGATGTCCGACTCCGATTCATAAATCCCTCGATATTAGACGGGTAATAAAAAAGATTTATACTTCGGTGTTTCACATCGATATCCTTGAATTTAGTCTCTCAAGTTCTTAAAAATTATTTAAATTACGGACCATTTGTTAATCTTTCTGGCTTTTCCAAACTTCAAGATTTAGAAAATTCAGTTATTAACAAACGCATGATAAGCACAGTACGTTTTCATAACTTAATGTTGGACATCGTCACCACAGAATGCTTAAAGGTGGGATGTTATAAAAAAAGAAGTGGGCGAGGATCGGTTTGTAATATACTCTTCCAACGGAAAAAACCTCGGGAAAAAATTCTTATAGGAGAACCTTAGAGTGAATAAATAGCATTTTTACGACCGTCTGGACATGTAAGAATTAGTTTTTATTAATGAACATAACAACAACTTGGAATTAACGCACGTCAAATTGGTGAGGCACATGTGGGTTAAAAACTAGAAGTTTATAAGACATCGTTGGTTTCAGAGTCATACAAAGAAAAACTGGGGAGACCAAGTCATTTAATAGAAGACCCAACGGACAAGGAGCGGCATGCAAGCCATCCTGCTATATCCAACGGCTTCATCTAACGGACATGAAGTTAAAACAGGGACATTTGTGAACAAGATATGCACGCGTAGTGGCAATAGTAAGTTATTAGAAATACGAAGTAAATTTACAATGCTATGAATTGATTCCTTCAGTCAAAATAATGTTGAAATTAGTTTTCAGATTGAATACTTCAAATTGCACTAGAAACCTCTGTCTTTAATTTCAATGATATAACTTTTAGAGTAAATATTACTTTAACATACGCCGCTTCCGGTACGGATGTCAAATAAAAAGAAAAAAGCTTAAAAAAGATCGGTACACATGAAAATGTTTTCCGTAAATTTTTTCAAACAAAAATTTGTTGGTGTTTAGTCACGGGGACTGTCGATATATATTGACAACTCGATCATGATATAGAGGGAAGCTTACTATATCGATGGCGTTCATCCTGCACTGTTGACAGAAGTAAGGCCGAACTTCCAGTCAATGCCGCCAGTTTTGCAGAAAGCCTAACATGTTTCACCTACTCGTCAAATCACACGCTGTCAGAAGGTTAAAAGGAAGGATGAATTCTTCTACTCGTGACGAACGTTTCAATAAACGCAACAGATATGTCACTGATTTCGGATCTAATATCAACAAACCCTGAAGATTAGATTAAATTAGATAAACTTATAAGTTATTCTAAGCCTCCCTGACAACAACAAAATTGTTCCACAGAGCAGGAGGAAGGCGCCATTATGTATGGAATTAAGGGAATGCGAAATCTATGTGCATGATGTGCTCTCAAACAAGATCCCATAATCAAAGAAACAAATTGGGAAGAAAGTTTTTGAAACACAATAAAAATGGAAGAAGAAAGTAATAGGTGCTGGAAATCAAACCAGGAGTGAACCGAAAAAACTGGTGCAGAATTAAACTACAAATCTTTTCTATTTCAAAAAAGGAATCCCTTCCTAACCTTCAGCTAGAGACTTCATGTTTCCCCATAAGGAACAGTCATTCCCATAAATACAACAGATGTGTCCCTCCTGAGGGGTGCGAGCCCTATAGATGGTTTTAACTTTTGGCGTTCCAGGAGCTCACCATCTGAGGTCTGATGACTGTCCGCATAGAGGGAAGAATATTTTGGAAGATTCTTCAGTGACGAATTTTTGCCAGTGGCGCAGCAACGGTTTTGAGACTTTACGAGGTGGGCGCTTCTCTTTGTCCTGCATGAAGAAAACAATTTCTTAAACTTCAGAAATTTGCCCTAAAACTCCCAAATTTTAACATTCATTTAACCACGGCGCTCAATCAACTCCACCGTAGCGTTAACTACTCAATTTTGTTAACAGCAATCAGGTCAGGTGCAATGTTGAGTCAAGTAACGACCGAAATCTGCCAATTTTGGCATTCACTCAATTAACTTCAAGTTCCAGGTAACTTTCTGTGTATTTTATCTAGAGCGCTTGGTTGAAGACAGTTTTCAGTTAGATGTGACTGTTGCGTCTCTCAGAAAGCTTACGCGTAAAGCTCACGGAAAGCTGACCGTGTTGGGAGCATAGTAACAGAAAATATTTAGCTGGATGTCCCTAAGTGCAAGTTCCTCAGTCAGCGATACTCTCAAAAACAATATCCAAATTATACATAGTTTCATTTTTTACCTATAGTTCTCAAACACCCTGTATATTTTGGTTAATTGGAGCTGCTATGAATGATTTTAACGCTATATTTCAAACCAAGATGGTTGCAGTCAAGAAGGTTGAATGTATCTAACTTCCTTGGTTGCAGTTATCTTTTCAGAAAATTGTTCAAAACGGATTGTACGGGTGAAATTCGACAGTAAATCAGTTAATTCCTCACAAACCGACAAAAAATGGCCTACAATGCTCTGTTTATGGGCACTATTATTATTTACCACGGATTATAATTTACAACGAAATGAGCTGTCGAGAAAATTTCAAGAAATTGAATTCAAAACAAAATCAAATATTACATTAGTGCGAGTTATTGTTGGAGTATAGTAATTTTAATTTTATAAGTGTTTTGCAATAAGCCGCAACGTTTCACGACAATGTTTGAAGCAGTCGTACAAACAAAGGTTGCTGTGAATTACGTACCAAACGAGTAAACGCCCAGTTTTGGAGACATGATCACAAGCTGACCAAACAGCCCGGAATCAGCCCGCCTGTTGCCGAGAGCGCAGCGGCACTTTGCCGCAGCGCGGCCAGGCAAAAGCGGACAGAAACTGTACCGATCGCGTCCAGATAAGTGGCTTTGAAATAGCGCAACACATTTTTTAAAGTGTCTTTTTAGTTTCACTGCATAATTATCGTTGGTTGAACTTTTATTTATAATTGCGAGTAGTCAAAAAAATTATCATTTATTTATTCACAGTTATTGAGAAATACAAAGCAAACTTCTATAATTAAGTGTCTCAGTCGCTTTTATAAATTTTTCTCCTCCGAAGAACGGATAAATACATTGAAGTGCCGCTGTTTATCATCTGCCTTAAGACTCATGCTTTTATTGAAAAATAATTTGAAGTATGTCCTCTGCTTCATTCTCTCGTTTTCTTATTCCTATTTCCTCTTCTTCATTCTCCCTTATTCTTCACAAAAAGCAATTAACTTTGCCCTTAAGAAATAAATTTGACAATCTTTTTTATAATCCTAAGCAAATCTAAACGATATTTCCAACAGCATTTCCTAAATCCTGCCATGATTAGGCACAATTTAATTGGTTTAATCTTCGTCAAAACAAAAAGAGAAGCCTTTACGGACATGCACGCATGCAGCAGCGGCTTCCCGATGATATCGTAACAAACCTTACAGGATTTGCTTGGATTGAGTTACCTTCAAGCGTCAAATTACCACGAATTGACTCTTGCTGACGACGACAATCACATTGCAACTCAACGCAATATACTCCATAACAGTAGCAGGCTGATGCACACTGCCTCAATGGTCAACAGTCAACTGGTAAGAAGTGTCAAAATTCCACCAAGCATCTGGTTTAATCTTTCCCATGAGCATGAACATAATTGAACTAAAGTGAAGTGGAAGGAGAAACGGAGTCAGACTTCGCGTAAGAAATTAGTATTGATTTAAATTGAAAAAAAGGACAATTCTGTCCTTTAAACGATAACAATACACTACAAACTACTTCAGCATAAAATGGAAGATATTTCAAGCTGAAATACCTGCCCAACACTTAGTTTATAAATATATTTGATAAATTTTCCAGGTGGTAATATTTTTTGTGTCAGACAGAAAGAGTTTTGACTTCTACTGGCAGGCAAGCGTGCTGTGCTGCGACCTACATTGACGAGTTTGGAATTTGACTTTTGAATATTTAAAGATACATTTATTTGCCTTACTTGTGCGTGTCACAACAGCGGAAACAGGCGCGAATTTTTAATCTGAGATGCATGTTTAGGAATATTCCTGATGGCAACATATAAAATCTCACTCTAAAGTTAAATAGCAACTCAAACTTAAGCCCTTACACTGAGAACTTATTTCGATCGAAATTTGTATAATATAACTCACGTATTCTGCCCATATCTTCTCCCAGTCAGCGATCGTATAATCTTCGCTATGGGCAACTTTTTCTGCGCTTGCCATTATTGAAGAAAGAACGTAAACTAATGTAGCGGCAGAGTAAACACTCACAGAAGCTGCTATTTTCGGGTAAAGATACTAATTATCTTTGCGATAAAGATTTATTAGTTCTTTCCGTTATCTGATAACTCAGTTAAAAGTACTGGCACGCTTCTCTTTACACGGAACTACGCTAGCCTACCCAAACAACCGATTAAAAGGCACTGCCCTCCACGGGCACTGCGGACTGCGGAGTGACCGAGTGCTCCGAGTCCGAGTGAGGCAGCGGCGTGCGTTGCGCGCCGGCGCCGCGCTGCAGCCTGCAAGTGCAAGCCTGCAGCGGCGCAGTCAGGTCGCCATCGTGGCTTGTGAATTTCAAAAATCAAACGCTTCCTTCAAATTTAAATCAGAGCAAGTTCTGACATGTTAACTTCAGGGATAGGGTCACAATAATTGTAGTAGAAAAACCGAAACTCATTCACGCTGTGACGGACCTTTAGTTTATGACGGGATCATGATAGACTGCCATCACCAACAAGACATTTTCCCAACAAAATACTTTAGGAACCAAACTACGATTTTTAACTAAGTTAAATTACTGTAGTGGTGCACCTGTAAAATGATGCTTTAATTAAAATTATTTTAGAAAATCTACATCACATCAATACGAATTACGACATTATCATCACAAACAACTAATTTTAGAGACATTGATCATTCGGTGAAATTACATCAACGACCGGAGCGCAATGAATTTATTCATGCAAACACATGGCTGACGCTATGCAGCTTAAGAAAATGTCGATAGCGCACAAAAAGTATGTACCCAACTAAACCTAACCTAATCTAACCTATCTTGATCGAATATAAGGTGATGAACCCAGCGTTTATACCAAAACAGACGCCGAGTAGCTCCTGTTTCAGTTTAGGCTCCGCTAAATGACGCAGGGAGGTCGCGCTCGTTTAAATAGCTAAGATCATCTAAATAAACAATAGTATTCAGAGGTACTATTCTTAATAAATACAAAACTGACTCCCTGTTAATACCCATAGAGCAGTAATTCATGATCAATTTAGTGTCTGGACATAATTAACTTCAGAGCTTCCCCCAGGGAGCGTTTTACGTTTTACTCATTATCATCTATATCAACGACTTTGACCTCGGAATCATGATTAAAATCTACAATTTCGTGGTCGACACGAAACTTTGTCACAGGTCGTTCGCCGAGCGAGACTGAATTATTCTCCAAGCAAATCTGAACCGTCTTCTTGAATGGACCGCAACCTGACAAGTGAGCTTTAACGTCGATAAATGCTCAGTCACACACGTTGGTAGTGAAAATCGGCACTTCCTTCATATCATGAATGACACTCCAATTGGAACTGTACATCAACAAAGAGGTCTTGGGATCTCTATCACCAAAATTCTCAAGCATGACAAACAAGCGGGGAAAAGCGTTAACATGTGAGCCACCGGCGGCGACGGGTGTGATTTTCACAATGCTGCTCACTGATCAGCAGTCATAAACTCAATTTTCATAAATGCTTAATTAAAGCTCAATAAAGGCACGGTCCAGTTAATCTTTGTTATTTTTAAAATTGCTCACTAAAATTGATTTTATATATGAGTTAAAGATTGAATATCAGTTTAACCAATTCCTATGAAAGTGTCATGAGTGCGAGGAGAATTATAGGCTTAATGACGAAAACTTTAAACAAAAAGTCAAAAGACATAATGCTACCCATCTATATGGCACTGGTCCAACCACAAATCAAGAATGCGCAGTGTAAATCTGGTCCTCTTCCCAAAGACGAGATTTCGACAAAATGGAGAGAATTCTGAGTTAAACGAAAATTGTTCCAACTCTATAACTCCAGTTGCGAACGACGTATCCAACGGACTAAAGTTATTTCCCTTGGATAAAAAGATTGCAAGGCTAATTATTACAGACCCACTTCAATTTTCATGGCTTTAATGATTTTACCTCAGAAGGTCTGCTTGATGCTAAGGAAGATGTCCGAACCAAAAATAATGGCCAGAAATTAGAAAGAAAAAAATTCAAGGCTGCCCAGGTTCTAAATTTTTCCATGTAAAATTACCAAAATCTGAAACTAGTTCCCGGAAAATATGGTCGTCCCTAGCACAGTGAATCCGTTCAAAAATCATCTAGATTATTATTGGGCGAGCAGGCCCCCAGCATTCTAAAGCGCAAGGGTTAACCAGCATTCCACGTTGATCCAAAGAGACAACCTTTCCGCGAATACTTCTGAAGACATTCTCGGAAACCGCATTTCTGTGTACGATGTAATTACGGTTCTGTTGGTAACGCCTCATCGTTTCAGAGAGCTATAGGATGGCGTGACAAAAGAGCTGATCTTGGCTCTAATAATTCCAACAACGTGAAAAAAATATTTACACCACCATTTGAGGAACTGCCGCGTTAAGAACTATTATGCCATTATGAATGCACCAGTGTTTGTGCGATATAATATTATTGTTGATTACATATAAATGAGTTTCGTTGGTGTCTGACGACGCGGCATTTCGGGACAACCCGAGAATGAGCCACCTAGTTTGTCTCTGTTGCCATTTTCTGTTCTATTATTTTCTCCTAGTTTGACAGTTTGTGATAGTTTTCTCATAACCTGATTCACAATATACAGATGTAAATCTACCAACAAACACATTTTAAGCATCATTACGGAGGTGCAAAATTACTGTAATGGTACCGCTAATTTGAACATTTGAAAATCAAAATTTATAACGCAACTACTAAATTTTGATGTAAAATGCAACTTATAAAATTATAGCATTCGACTAGTTGAGTCAAAATTTGTTTGAAAGGTGAAAAACAAGTAAACGTTCGTCAAGAGACATTTTAATTTAAATTTCACAAGCCAGATACATGATACTAATTTGTTAAAATGAACCACGGAAGAGCATGTGTTCCCTTCTTCAAGGTTTTGAAATTTATATTAGCGCTGTGATCAATTACGCAGCAGCTGAGTTAATAGTCACGCCATTTACTGTTCAACTTGCGTGAACAATTTATATTGTAGTGTTATTATTCTTTCTCGAAGTCTACATACACCAGGGTGTTTGTGAGGGAGGACTGGTGTGTTTTCACCACTATAAAATATAACTCGTTAAATACTCATTTGCGACGGAAAGTGCATAGAAGAAAAATTGTTTATTTCGATCTAATTACCTGAATTGAAGTACCAAAAATTTAAAAATCTATTACTGTCCTCTCCTTCACATTTACCGTATATATTGTTAGGGTACCGATGCGCTTTTATCAGCATTGCCTAGAACGTTAGCAGTCTCTGTGATCGTCATTTCTCAAATAATGCTAATGTACGTTATCCAAGGTTCCAAATCAGCTGCATAGCTCAAATCGATAACATGAATAATTGAATTCATGTATTAACTTAAAAAGCGGGAATAACGATCTTATTCTTATGTCTGATCAGTGTTAAAGTTTTAAGTGAGAGCGGATTTATTTTCTCTCTCTGTTGAAATATCTTTAGAGAAAAAATTTCCTGGAATTCCTAAAATTCTCAAAGACTGATATTCTCCGTTGTACAAACGCAGAACGTAACGCATTGAATGATTGCTCGTCATAGCCGTGTGTGTAGCGGACCTGACTCCGTGCGGGGAGACCCGGGTTCGAGTCTCGGCGCTGTTGGCGATTTTCTCTGTTAGGTATAGGAGAAAAATTCTAAGCACAATACCCCACTCGACCCAGGTGTCTGAAATGGGTACCGGTCTTCGACCGGGGGAAAGTGTCATGGCGTCCTGGTGTTAGTTATAAGGCATTTGAAAAACCAATGTAAAAGGAGATATGTATCATGCTTCAATTGGAAATAAAGCATCCGTAGATGCCGATGTTTTGAATGACCCGGTTTGAGTTACGCGGTACGGTTGGGCAAGTATGTAACTCCTTTGACGGTGTAAAACCCGGAAAAGGATGTGGGCACAGTGTAACTCTCTTACTCAATGAGAAGAAAGAACAAATTATTGATTCATAATAAATTGAATTAAAAACCATCATTGCTTTTCACAATGTCTTAACGTGAAGAACCTCTAGTTGGCAAACGTGTACGGTACCGCAACAGGTTATCCCAACATTTATGTAAAAAGGATTGAAAAGAAAAAGAAGTACCTAAGTTCAAGTTATTTTTAATTTGATAATGCTTATAAATACATTTAGTAGTAAAATATGAAAAAAGTGACACATTGAGGTGAAACACTTTTTGGTAGTTTCCACTAACATTAACATGTGACGCTTAGCTTCTGCAATATCCGGGAATAGGGATATATTATTGAAAGTATAATTGGCGAGTAAATAGTTCTGTTTTCAAAACTAAAAGACCAACTTGGCGGAAATTCGAAACTATCTTTTCGTGTATGCGTTTCAAAACAATACGCAGAATATACCTAAAGAACATGGTAAGCCCCTTAAAAAATTTATTTTACATCCGACAAAACTAATATTGGCTGAAACTAGGAAAGATAACAGTTTTCATTTCGGTCCAACTTTATCAACACAGTGATGAAAAATGATTCTAATTTAAAAAAATGGCCTAAAAAAAGCTTTTAACGAAGCTGAGTAAAGTTAGTAAAGTGGAATTGGTAAATAATTTATGGTACCAAATATATCAAATATGGTATAAAGTTGGTAAAAAATATATTTGGTATCAATGTTATTTAAACTTTTGTTTTCTGTTTGAAAAATTGAATTAAATCTGCTGTTTTTGTGCCTTAAATCTTGTACTTGGGCTAACGAACACTCAAATTGAAGAGATAAGCAATAATTCTTGATAGTAACAGTTATCTTAAATGCTTTCCCTGATAGGGTGTCAGTTGAAGATCATTACTACTGTGTCGTTACTAGATCTCTGACCATTTTCAAGTGTAGTGCGCATGCGTGAACAAAGCAGAGCGTTAGATCAACTCAGACTCTAGTTATATTGAAGAGAAAAAAGGTACAGTTATTGATTTTATATGATCATAAATCTCTCGTTATGCTCTTACAAGTTGAATATGTGCACTCTAAAATGAACTAGATCAATTTTTTTTTTGTGTCAGTGTTCCGTATTATGTTGGTATTTCTGTGTCTTGGTCACGTGACCCTATTGTGAGCGCATTTTCTTAGGTAAATACACTGTGCCCTGCCTTCTGAATAATCTGTGATCTGTATTGTTTCTTCTTGATGCAATTAACCTTGTTGCACGTTGAATTAAGCACCAATTTTGCGTCCGTGCACATTTTTTGTATTTTTTCGGCGATATTTGGCAATGACAGCAATATTTTACCGGCATGTGTTCAGCTCGCCACTCAATGGCGTCTGATAACATGAATGAGTGGTGCATTTACAACTTGAGTCAACGAATATGAGTGTCATTCGTTCACGAATATTTTTAAACGTCTTCAATTCTTTTTATGTGCACTGATTTTTAGCTTTGACTTTATATTGTTGTTGGAGTTGAACTAGAGGTACGAGGCATTGTTCATTTTCACTTACGATCGTACCTTGCTTCTCGTATGATTCATGCACTGTTTGCTGAACTTGAAATTGCAATGTTTTCTGAGTTTTAATTTTGAGCTGCTTGCAGTCACGTTTCACTTTAGAGAACTGTTTTTTCATATTATTTTACTGTATTTGTATACTCAGAGCTTCATTACTCAGTTAATTGGCAAGAATGGAAAAGCTTGTTAGTAAAAGTGAAATGTCATAAATGGTAAATCAAGATGAAAAAAATTTTGTTATTAGTATCTTTGTAGCAATATTATACTAATATGAAGAAGCTTGAAACATTTTTTTTGGGAAATAATACTTGTACTGTGTAAATTAGATGATAACTTAAATAATTAAAATATATGGGCTATCTCAATGAGTACTATATTGATGGCTTTATTTGGACTAGATTTGGCTCTAAACAGTATTTGGCGGTGAAAAGTTTTGTCTGTTTTCTAGCATTGATGCTAGATTTGTTACCCTATCAAATGGGTTGGCTCTTGTTCTTGTAAGAGCTGCATCTTTCAGCTACATTTGAGGAAATTGCTCCTGTAATGCCTGTAGCATATATGCAGGATTCACCTCCTTTCTACCTGTAAATGGGTACACCACGGCCATGTGATTTGAAGTTCATTTCAAAATGGTAGATTGCCTTTGTATTTCATCAAACATTGCCACAATAGGTGCCAACAATTTTGACGAGTCATGCACTATAGTTTATATATATTGTTCATTTCAAAGGGTGGCTTGTACTAAATTAGAATGTATGACAGGATCCATGTCAAATGCACAATTCAGTCATTTTATTTAGATCAAGTTAAAGCAGATTAGGTTTGGTTTAAACTTACAACAAATTAGTTCAAGACAAAGTAGGATATAAATTTAGATTAACTTAGTCAAAGATAAGACTGCTTGCAAACCAAAACATTTAAAGCAAGAAAGCAAGCAAGCTTGAATTGAATAAGATGGATTCCTATGGGAGTGCACAAACTGAAAGCCAGTAAGCAAGAAAGGAACTCAAAGATGGTTTCACGCTTGTTTGCTGCAGCAGGAAGCCTTTGGTAGTGCGCCGCAAGATGTGGACAAGGGAGATGCGCTGCTCAAATCCTCCAGCATAGACTGAACTCCTAATATCCAAAGTTTATGCTTTACTGTGTCTTTGGAACTCAAACGATCCAAAGCATAGTGACAGATTACATGTTTCAAGGCAAAGGGAGAAAGTAGGAATGAAATTTAACGATACAAACACATGCTTCAACCGCTGGGCTCTGTTACAGACCTTGTTCTGTGACATCAAGACGCAAACTGGACATCTATTTTTGTGTAATAAATCTTGCCTGACATTTTCCTCTCAAGTGCTTTCTTGCTTTTAGTATTTTGGTGTATAAGCATCCTAAGTAAGGTAATTTTGGTCAATAATGAATTTAATGTTGTCAACAATTTCAATAATTTTGTCACATATAGGTAATATATGTTAGATTTGAAGATGTTTTACATGAATGACATTGTGCTCATAAAGGCTTAGTTTTTGAGATATAGCATAAATAGCGTTCAGGTAAGAATATCATCAATGGCAGTTTTGATCTGGCGGATACAGAACATCCGCAGTTACTTTTGACGGGAAAAAACCATCAGTGTCGGTATGGTCGTAGAGCTAAGTTGAGTTATTTTAGGTTTACTTAGGTTAGTTTATTAAACTAATCTAACTTTACCTAACCTAACCTTAGCTATTGTTACGTCAATACCGTATTTCAGCTTATTTATGTGTTCGTTTGTTCAATTTTATATACGACATTTCTATAACTTCAAAGTTGAAAATCTCAAAAACTAAGCATTTACAAGCACATTGTCATTTATGTAAAATGTCTTCAATTATCTAAATTTTGTAATGAAATTATAAAAGTCATTGACAACGTTCCATTCAATATTGCCTTATACCGTAAGAGCCGTATCAGAACTGCCGTAAATGCTATTCTTACCTAAACATTATTCATGCTGTATCTCAAAAACCAAGCATTTGCAAGCACAATGTCATTCATGTAAAACGTCTTAAAATGTCTCCAATTACCTAAATTTTGTTTTGAGAAAATAAAAGTTGTTGACAACATTAAATTCAATATTGATCGTAATTTTGAATAGATTAAAGTTAATTTAATTTTGGAAAAGTTTTATCAAGATATAGGTTTGGTTAAAATAAGTTGAGGTAAGCTCAAGAGACATTTATAGGAATAAAGGTACAGGTGAACTAATATTGCTAATGTAGCATAACAGATCTGCCAGAGGATGGCTGCAGCTCTGTATGGAAGGGTGCAGATTTGCTCAAAATTAAGTGCCGTGTAGCTGTTTATATTGTAGTGATGAGACAATTAATGGAAATGCTATTAGAAGAATTACAATGTTGAAGGATATCCATGGTTCTGGAATCGGCCTCAAAGCTAAATTTAACCCCCTAACATCAACATTTTTGTACTCATATTGTCATTAAACTGACCCTGCCATCAGGTTGTCTCCGATACCTAAATGAGAAAGGAATTGCCACTTGAATATGAACTTCAAAGAACACATAAGACAAAAAATTTAGCTATTTAGCTAATTTAGCTTAATACAATATATTAAGGCTACTTTTGAAGGAGAACCGTATAGTCCTCTGGGGGTGTCAAAGGGTTAAGGCTGATTCCAATATCTTGATTAATTTTCCCTTGCATTAAATTTAATTACCTGAAATAGCATTAACATAGTTTCATTAAGGAAACAGTTCAGGTCAAATTCTGGATAAAGGTAGATTCTCTTTTTGTATTCTCATCTTATAAGAAATTTTCTTGCACATCCAACAAAAATATAATTGGTCATCAAGTACATATATTGGTTCGTCTTCTTGACGAGGTAGAAGACACGCTTTAGTGTGACCTTGGCAAGCCCCAATGGAAGGATGACCTCCCCCTTTCCCTCTTATTACAAGTCAGTTTTGAGTGTTCTTCTGCGGCAATAGCAAGGGAATTCATTCATGGCCTTGCTGGAAATGTACTGAAACCAAACATTCTAACACTTATTAATTATGATGATGTAACCGAATGCTTGTGTAAACATCTAATAGACTCATGCAGTTTTGAGGTACAGGAATGGCAAACATATCAATTGAAAGGGCTTAAAAAGAGCTACAAAGCAATAAAGTTGATTTGAAAGAAAAATTAGTTTAAAAATGAAAAAAGGATTTTAAAAAACTGCTGTTCTGAAACTTGCATTCATTGTTTTTTGAAATGGATGCCTTCCCACAGTTTTTAAGGTACAGGAATGGTAAACATATCAATCGATAGCGGTTGAAACCATCTATAAATCCAGTGCATTAGATTTTTGACGTTCAATTTGTATTGAAAATTATAGGCAAAATAATTTGAAAAAAAAGGATACAGTGTTGGGTTTTTGGGTCAAAAAATTCTTAAAATTCACAAAACCAAAATATAAAAAATATTGGCACTGGATCAACATACAAGACAATTAGCTATCTAGAACACATTTTACCAGTTCTGCAACTTCAAAATTGTAGCAGATTAATAATTTTTTGCAACACGCATTTTATGATTGTCCAAAAATAATCATATTTCTGAGAAATATCTGAAAAAACACATAAGTTCCTAAATAATAGTTGCATCATTTTACTCCTATGGTGGAAATATCAGATAAATCAGTGAAGAACCTATGGATTATTTTTTAATCTGAACAGTCTTCTTAATCAGCACTGTGGAACAGTATTACCAATTGCAATTCAGAGTGTACCTTTCAATTTTAAAATATGTAAAGGAAAATTCAATGTAATTTTTATGCATTGTTATCAAATATTGACACTCAAAATTTGCAATTCACCTGCAAATAACTGCAGCTGAAAATAAATAAATTACAAATCTTTCAAAAACTTGAGTGTTTTATGTTTTACATGGTTTAAATAGTTCTGCTTCCTCATTTTGGTGTGAGGAAGATTAAAAGACTGTTACGAGTTAATATAAATGTTAAATTTTGTTTGATTTAAATTGAATTTTAAAAACTGCTAGATCTGAACATCTAATCTATTTTGGGCATTAAATGGGGAAGAAATGGGAGTTTATCTCTACAATTACTGAGAGCATCAAATAAGTTACCACTAGCCATATTGTTCAATTGTTGAGCTTCTTCTCAATTCTTGTCTTGCTTTGCCTGTTAGTTGAATGTATTGTTGTTAGTATTCAGCTGTAGAAATTGTATCTTGTGCAGCTGTCAAGTCCTTTATTAATTAATGCTCAATGCCAATGATTTGTGTTATTGACAAAATAGTATTGGAAAAGAAAATAGAAGTTCACTTTAATCTTGAATTCTCAGAAAGTCAGTAGGAGTGATTAAGATTTTAGGGAGCTTGAACTTATTTACATTAAGTTTGATATGTTTAGCTATTTTTATAAATTTGAGTATCAAATCTGTCAATTAAATTTAGATTTAGATATTTATAAATTTTGTAGTTGAAAACTCTACCTCACTGATTAGAAGAACAAACATTTTTTTGAATAGAAACTTGTTAGATACCTTAATCTTGTCAGTGTTTCCTTTACTTCAAACATTTGGTTTGGTCATTGAAGATCAAAGATGATACTCGGCATAATTAAGAGAAGTAAAATTACTGTAACTGAATTCAGTAGTTAAGAATCAAACCAGATAAATGAAAGAAATAGAAGACAAGTAGGAATTAGAATTATACTGTGAATTTGGATATTTTTATAGAATCAGAATTATGTAGGAATCATTTGAAAATTTGGTATTACTTTATCAGTACTTTATGGCACAATGAAAATAATATTTTTAGAAAATTTTACTTCATTATTGGGAGTTAGAATTTATTGCAATCATGCTTATCAACTAGTATTTTTTGTGCTTGAAGTAAAGAATTTCTTTTTGTGGTTTCTTGTGATATGTTTGAATTTATTTTTATTTATTTTGGAATTAATTTTTTTAATGGTGTGTTAGTTTCTTTTTTCTACTCTGCTTGACATACATTTTTCACCTTGTTTTTTAATTCTTATTTACACTCATTGTGTGTGAGTTGCTCACTGTTACCTGTAGGAGTAGATTTTTCTAGTAATATTTGTACTTTGAGCAGATTTTTGTTGATCTTCTGTTTGGAAAATTTTACATACATTGCAAAACTAGTGTTGTCCTTTATTCTTTATGAATTTTCAATAATATCCTGTAAATGCTACATAATTGTAATCCATTTTTGTGTTCCATTATTTTCCTGTGCTTGGATTCTTCTTAACAGATCTTGAGGACTTGGAGCTTTTTGGAATATGTAGGATTTCTGAGCTGTACTCACAAGGTCTGCTGATGATATCTGTCCATGTCAATGTACTTTGAGGAAGTTGATGTCCTTAATGGTAAACCAAGTTACCCACTACTGGATCAGTAGCACTTGTAGGTATCTGTTGTGTTTGCATTTGAAATTAAGTAAGGGGAGAATGGCTTGTCATTTTAGTTCATTCTATACTATACTTTAGTTTGTCTTCAGCAATATGTTGTTTGAGTTTATTTATCTGAGTATTAATTGTTGTCATTTTTGTTTCAGAAGCACTTGTATATACAGAGTGTACATAGCCTAGATTAAGATGAGCTCTGGGAGTCGTGGAGTGCGCAGTAGCGTCACCAGCAACCATGTCAAAAACGTGAGCAGCGCCGGCAACAAAACAGTGGCAACAGACAATGGCCCTGTACAGAACAGCTCAGACAAATCTGCCAGAGCTGCGCCCACACCAGAACAGATCCGCATGGCACAGATCACAGACAATTTCCTCACTTCTCAACAAGACCAGGATTTGCAGGAAAAGATTGAGCAGGTTAGTCAAGCAGTGGACATTTCTGGCCTTTTACATTACTGTGCAGAGCTTAAATTTCCTGAGGTTGGTCTTTGCTTGAAGATTAAATTTCAAATCCTACGTTTCATTAAGACTCCATTAGTAATGATAGTTTGTGATTGCCTTGAAATCCTTTTGCCACTCGTGCAAAATTTTTGAGAGCAGGGAAAAAAAGCCTTCACCTAACTCTTAGTAGAAGCTCAGATATTAGTCTGATTTTGATTGAGCACATCAGAAGTCCTCAAATTGAAACCGTGTTGATGGTTTATTCCATTGATGGTTCATTCGAGTTGAAAAACTGGTTTCACCATCCAAGAGACAAACTTGATGCTTCATGTCAACTAGTGGCATTATACGTACTGGGTTATGAGCTGCAATTTTATTTAATAAAATTTATTACATCTATTTCTCAGTAATGTACTTTAACTCATAGTTATAGCTAATGTTTCTGTATTAGCCTGTATATAGCATATTGCTTAGGGTTCTGAGTGTGAGAGCTGAAAACAATGCAAGGTTTTGATCACTAGAAATGATTCCAAAGTAGTTTTTTCTCATTAATTTATTACTATATACACTTCATCTTAGCTCTGACCCCATTGAAAGATAATTATAGAATAATTCTTGCAATCATAATATCTCATTCTGATTAACCAGCCCCATGGTGCAATACAGTAAACAACTGCAAGTATTCTGCTATAGCATTTAGAGAAAACTGAGGGTTTAAATAGCAACTGCACTTGCCCCCATTTCTTGTAGCTGTGCTGGAAATGTAATGGTAGAAAAAAGTGATCAATTTCTGTAATTACAATGTCTTCCATGTATCAAAGTGCAATCTTGAGCCAATACTGTACTTTTTAGTTCTGGGATACATAAGTTAATTTCAAGGACTTCCATTAGTATTATAGAAGTTCTTGGTTGTTGCTCACATAATTAATTATGTGCCATCATTTTTGTTCTATTAATTCTATGTCAGCTTTATTTTATGTATTAATGTGTTGTAGATATGACAAGAAAATTTATGAGTTAGATGACTTATGCTGATTTATGCACAAAATTTCAATGCTGTGGTGAGAAGTCTTCTGCACTTGGTAGTGTATAGATGCCCAAGTTCACTGTGGCTATTGCTTTTCCTCATGCTAGATCAATTTTAGATTATTGCTCAGTGGTATGAAACACTGGTTACATGGGGAGATTTAAAGCTGGATTCAGAGCAGCACCCATTTGCTAGATATGGTGGACTCCAAGAATTGAAATACTATTTTGGATTTAGGCATCTTATTTTTTACTTTTTATGTGGAAGGGGCTGTTACTTGGTCACATGAAGTGTTAGAGAGTGGATTGAGGCCAAACAAACTGTCAGACTGTGTTGTGTTGCTGTGAACTGTGTTCTGTGGCTTTCTTTGGTTGATGGGAGAATCACTTGGCAAAATCATTTGAAGACCCATCAGGGGGATACAACTATTGTATCTGTGGGAATTAGCACCTCCAGGGGGAAAATGTGTGAGGGCCCACGCTGAGAGTTAGTTAGGCCTTCTTTTTATTGAAATAAAATGTTTTTATGTTAAGGACCACTTTTTTTGGTTCACTGATGTCCTGTTTTTTTAGTACCTACTACTTTCTTTTTCTTCAACTTTTACCTTGTTTCATAAACTTCTTTCTCAACTTACTGTTTCATGCCTCTTCTGCATAAATTTTGCATTCCTTATCTCAAAACTGAATGGTGCCTTCCTCTCTCTTTGGAACACTTTTTTGCGGTTAGAGAGGCTTAAACTAACATCAAATCTGATCATTTGAAGACAGTTTGATCTTGCTTAAATACCGAGACTGGACTTGGGTCTTTTCGTTCATAATGTCTGCATCAGTAGAATGCCTTACCTGATAACTTCATGCTGTCCTTGGCTGCTCTAAAGGACAGCTGGCTTGTCATTCGACCAAGATATTGTTTTAGTATGTCTGATGTAAGAGTTCTGGGATTGTTTGTTAGCTAATTTGTTGTTGTTTTGATGTCAAGTTGTAAACTTCTGTCAATTTAACTGTCACAAGTCAAGATAATTAACTAATTTTAGTTGAATCAAATTGACTCTAAAGATATGTAAGTTGAGGATGAATATTAAGTTGGCTGTCAATTAGGACAGCAGGATTTGATTCAATAGTGATTTCAATAAAATTCCCCAAATCAATGGTGTACACACAGTAGTGAACACCCAAAATGTTCAGCACATTGAGTACTGTGATGAGATTAACAATCTGGATCATAAGGTGAGGTTACATTTTAAAAGTTAGTCGTTTACTTAATAGAATAAAATATGGCAACAGAAACCAGCCAAGTGACTCGCTCTTTTGTTGCTACTCAAGCCCTGTGTCATCGGACACCAATCGTGCACCAACAGCTATGCACTGACATTGTGGCAGCTACTTTTCAAACCCTCTTTGTTAGGCTTACCACTGATGGTGCCCTCTGTTTTACATCTTCTAAGAATGCCTAAGAACTGATCTTAGACACTCAAACTCCCAAAATATTAAAAAAAAAAGAGTACAAATGTATTGGAGGAATAAATATTCTGAAATAGGCAAATAAGTCAGCATTTTAGTTCAATAACTCTCTTACTGGCTTGATATTTCTCATGTAACTCAACTGCTATTGTAATCGTCATATGTTAATCCAAACTTTTTCTGATAACAGAATTCTGCATTCTTTTCTTGTATTCACCTCTTAATTACTGCAAGTTCAAAATGAGCAGGGATTTGAAAATGCTTGGTGGTTTATTGAATGTTACTTTTCTATTTTTGTATTTTATTTCCTTCTATGTAGTGTGTTGAGTCTGCCCCACAAGTGCGTCTTGAGTGTTTCTGTTCAAAAGATGCATCTTAGATTTACTTGCACTCATTTGAACTGTTTTCATTTTAGCCAAGGCTCATGGGATTTTCCCATGGAGATTACCATCATATGAAACTGATGATTTTGGTCCTACTGCCTTAGTGATCATCATGATATAAATACTTCTTTGAAAAAATGAAGTTTTTGCAGTAACATTCAAATTGCATTAGACAGTTGTCATTAATATGTGCCTGAATCTTCAGCTGTGAATTTAACAATATATTGTAATCTAATCTTATGCACTGAGTAGTTGAACCAATTTTATACGTTACAAAGGTTTGACTTTTGTTTTGGGCCTCAGTAAAACCAACCATTGTGTTTTCTTTGTTGATCATTATGTCATGTGGTGTCCTGAGGCTTTTAACATAACATCTGTTCTGACATGCAGAGATTTCTTCCATGGTACCCAGACCATGACAAATTTTTGTAATTTTTGAAATGCTTATTTTAAGTGAAGTGCGGCGAAAATAGATGCTCCAACACAGGAAATGGTCCTCTTGCGAGCAGGTGATCCAAGTGACTGGCCGAGATCGTGAGGAGGCACTCGTGGCGCTTCATGACCACTCGAATGACTTGGAGGCTGCTGTCAATGCAATCTTGGAGGGCAACACCAACCAGGAGGCTTGGCATGAAAGAACCAAGAAAAAGAAGCCCAAGGCAAAGGTAAACATCTTTTGTCTTCTATCATTTCGTGGAACCTTTGTTCTAACTTAGTTTTCATGTCAAATAAATTCCTAATGTCTGTGTAACCTATGTTAAATTGCTTTTGAAAGTAATAGTGCATGGTACAAGTGTGTTCAGGCTTCAAAAAAACCTGAATTTTGGAGGGAGGCTCAGGAAGGAGAAGAGTTATTGTGAGGAGTTGTGCGTTTTAACCTGTTGTGCGTTTTTTTAATGTTTTAAGTCAGAATGAAGGTAATCTGCTGATTGTTTGGGTAATTTATGGTGAAAATTTTGGCAGGGCTGAATTTCATTTTCCACAAATTTTTTAGCATCAGTTTGTTTTTTTGTAGATATTTATTTTTTGTACTCATGTGGAAAAATAGTGCAGATGCAGCAAATGACTAAGTTTGAAAAAAATGTGAGAGATTTATATATATAAAACATATGCCACACATTGAAGGTGTCTTAGCTCCCTAACATCAATTGGAAGAGGTTTTGAAATTTTGAGTTATTCTCCGACTCATGTTGATTTATTTTTCAATTCTCAAATTACACTTGATCCTGTTTCCTTTTTGGACTTAATGTTGCACAAACTGGTCTAGATGATGAAAAAGTTTGGGTAGAAATAAAATTAAATAACCGTCGTGAAAACGTAGATGACTGAACTGTAGATTTTTAGCTGTACTGTCCTGACAAATTGTAATTCGAATTAATGAGGCCAGGATATATTAGGGTCGAATGTATTTCATTCATTATTTTGTTTTAATATTTAGAATCGGAGCAGTCAAACAATGTATCCAAACAGTTTTCACTGCATAATTGCTGAGGTTGTCCATGGCGTGTGAAAAAACTATTCCATTTTTGATGTTCAAAATGGTCACTTGATTTTGCCACATTTGTTCAGCATTTGAAGTTATGTATTATTTAACTTGTATAACAATCTCACTGCCACACTGTGGCTGTTTACTTTTGCAGTCTGAGCTGGAGAGCAATAAGGAGAACAGACGTGGTGGTACAGTGGTTGGAAGCGACGGTCGGGACCGCAGCGCATCTCGCGGTCGTGGAGGCGGCGGCCGCGGTGGGAGCTCAAGAGGCGGTCGCCGTGAGGGCGGCGGTGACGTGGGCAGCTCACGCGGTCGCAGGGGTGGTGGGCGCGGGCTGGCCAATGGCAGCGGTCCTGTGAGGGGGCGTGGTGGCCGAGCCATCAGAGGCGGTCGGGGCGGCGCGGTGGGGTCTGGTGGCGGTCATCTTGGTGACACGTTCCACTCAAACAGACAGAACCCGTCGTCCTTCGATGAGACTATCGAGACCTGGGCCGAGCCGTCGGTGGGTAAGATCGATACCTTCGGCGATGCTGGGGAAGTGGCTGGTTTGGGTGACTGGGGCGATGAGTGGACGGGCAGTTTGGACAAGACCAACGTGTTTGTTCACAGCAGCGTTGAGCCTACTCCTCCGCCTGCCTCTGATCTCACAGCGACTGACGCTGCTAAGCTGGTGAACAGTTCGTGTTTGCAGAACTATCAACAACAACCGGCAGGTTCAGCGGCGTCGAGCAGTCCTCAGAGCTACTCTGCTGCTACGGGTTCTGCTAACCAGTCTTATGCAGGTCCAGCTTCTGTGCTCATGCCAGGTCAGCAGCAGCAACAGCAGTCAGGACTGAGTGACTCGGCTGCTATAGATCTCACTGCTCTTCTGCAGCAAGCAGCGCCGCAATCTCAGCATGCAGGTGAGGGCACGTACATTATTCACGTTCTTGGAATTTCATATCGATTGTGCAATGTGAATGTCTATAACCTTCATTTTTTGCTCCTGTGATAGATAACCTAAATATTGTGATGCAGTGAAGATAGACGTTTCATGTTTGTTCCTTAGGACTGAGCACTGGTCGATCGCTGCTGTCTGGGTCAACCACTGCGAACGGTAATGCAGTGCACCTACAGCAGCAGCCGCCACAACAACCACCACTGCAACAGCAACAAATTCCACCGCCACAACATCAACAGCCGGCACCACCACAACAGCAGCAGGTGCAGCAGCAGCAGCAACAAACGCCAAGCATTTTGAGAGGCATCAGCACCAACGTTGGAGATGTAATCAAGTCCAGCGTGGGCATCAGCACCCTGAGCTCCTCGAGTGCGGGAGGACTGTCGTCCTTGAGTGCTGCGGCGGGGGCCCTCAGCTACCCTGGCTCCGTCTCCTCCAGTTCGGTGCCCTACTCGTCTGCAGGACAGCACTCCATATTCTCTTCTGGTGAGACTAGCTTTCAGATCAATGTTTATTTGCCAACTTAGCATAAGCTTATCATTGTTGGGTGTGCTTTTGAGTGGATAGTGTTCTTTGTTTTTGATCCTACATGATTCATCCACACAGTCTTGAGAAGTTTGGGCCTGTCTGTAGTCGTTTTCTTTACTTTATTTAATGAAACACGCACGTGTCATGAAGTAAAGAAAACTAGCCCAGGAATGTGGTGAACTTCGAAATTTTTGTTTTAATTTTGTTTATGAAGGAAAGGGAAGTGAATGATGAGTCGAAGAAGCAAATTTACCAGTTGAAGAATAAAGCACTTTATGAGTAAAGGTTCATGAGTTATCTAGCAGAATGATTTGAATTTGAGGGCTATTTTTCGAACTTTGAATGAGAGTGAAAAATAAATATTCTATATTTTTATTTTAAAATTATAACTTGGCTGTATGTCTGTCACTGTGCGTTTATCTAATGGAGCAATACATGTACATCATGCCAGCCAGTAAATGGTGACTTTTCCCTGAGTGACCTACCTAGTAGTCAATCGTCGCGATGTTGTCGCTTGAGAAGTGCAAATATGGAAGATATTGCGTAGAGATCAATCAGGCGGTCGAGCTTCTTTCCAAATCTTCCCTGGGATGTGCTATAATGATGGCATGATTCTCAACTTTTCTTCCGCCACTACATTCCAGTTAAGATAAATTTTGAGGAAAACTAGTTTTAATGATGGAAATTAGAGTGTTCCATGACTGAGTTAGTGGCTCCCACACTGCTAGAATTTTCGAATTTACTAAAATAACGAAAAAAACGGCGTTAAAAATCTAACTCGAAAATAAACTACTTCAAGGAATTTCCTATTTTAATATTTTTTAATTGACCTTGCCATTTTTTCAAGTCGAAATAATTCCTTCATGTCATTTAAAGAACGGAAGATTATTTTTCTTCTAAGTACTCTGCAAAAAATTTTCACTTGTTTTGAATTTTCACTTGAATTGAAAATTTGTTACATAACTAATTATGTACCTCGTAATGCTAAAGTAAGAGGCGACATGTTAGGAAACTGAGTCGTTTCTTGAGTTGAAGTGCCTTTAAAGTTTCACAATCAAAAAATAAAACAATGAAGTGCCTTTGGGTTTTATCAGCCCTCAGTCAATTTTACACACTGCTCCACAAAAAACTAAGTGAAAAAATATTGGTTTAGTTGAGCACGAGCTTGTTGAGCAGGCATGAAGCTGCATATTGAATGTCCGGAAACATTGTGGATACTGGACATGTTGTTTTTCTTAAATTAGCTTTGGACATTTTCTGGTGTTGCAAAGAATGAACGTGAATCACTGAACATGTGCAAATAATCTGAATGTTCGTTTAACAAAAGTTTACCTCGTTGCTAGTGAACTAATCTGAGATATGAAGAGTTTTAGCTACTTAACTTTAAAATTCAACTGTGCTCTCAATTTATTCCCATGCACTTAGAGAACCAATTCTTCATTATTTTTGCTCTCAAGTGAATATAACTGAATTACTGAACATCTGAGAAGGAGAAACTGATTACTCTTTTTCAAAAAACTGTAGATTGCTCATGGATGCTTAAAGCAAAGCAGTATTTTTTATTACAATTCAGATTTAATTTACGTGTGTTGTTATTAGTGATGTACCGATGTATCGGTATCGGCAAGTATCGGTCATTTTCCTGGTATCGGTATCGGTATCGGCAAAGTTCGGCCGATACTTTACCGATACTTTTCAATAATACGTATTTTATCATGAAAATTAATGTCATAAATCGTGAAAGTAAAAGTATCTAACCTAATAATGCCCGTTGTGTGTTTATTTATCTATTTATTTATGTAT